>JAODAL010013754.1:0-90052 GCA_025379985.1 Phyllomedusa bahiana | reverse complement strand
GTTTTTTGGGTAATGTAAATTTGAAAATTTTTTAAAAAGAAGGGCCTTTTTGCCCTTTAAACCCTCCCGGGGGGTTTTATCCCCCACGTCCCCTAAAAATTTTTCCCTTTTCATTTGGCAATTTGGCCCCCCCCGGGATACACCCACTTTGGGGGGGGAAATTGAAATTTAATGAAATTTTTTTTTGAATTAAAAAAAAAATTTGAAAAGATTGTTTTTTTAAAATAAATTCCCGCCTTTGTTTTTAAAAAACCCACAAACCCTGGGGGGGTTTGGGCCCCAAAATCTAAAAAACCCCCCTGAAAATTTTTCACCAAAATTTTTGGTTTTGGGTTTTTCTTTTGTTTAACACGGGAAAAGGGGAAAGGCTAAACCAAATCCCAAGGGCCCCCCCTTTTGTTTTAAAACGAGTTTTACCTTTTTTTAAGAAACATCCAAAAAATTTTTCCCCATTTTAAATAATCCTCACCCAAGTTTAAATTTTAATTTTTTTTTGGGGAAAAAAATTTTTTTTTGTTTTTTTAAAAATTAAAAGTTTTTAAAATTTTTTAATACAAAAAATATTTTTTATTATTGGTTTTTTGCTTTTTTTTCCTTTTTTTTGGAAATTTATTGTTGAAGAAAAAAGATTTTTTTCCTTCGGGGATTTTTTTTTTTTGTAAATTTGGGGGGCCTTTTTCAAGCCCACGAGGGAAATAACCTTTTTTTTAGGGGACCCCCCCCCTTAAAAGGGGGGCTTTAAACCTTTCCCTATTCTTTAACCCACTATAATGTGCTAAAATTCCCCCCTTGGGCCAGGGGCCCTTTCCCCTCCAAAGGGTTAGGGCCCCCCCTTTAAACCCTTATTTTTTTTGGAAATGGAAACTGAAATTGATGTAAAATATTTTTTTTTTCCCTGCTTTTTTTTTTTTTTCCGGTATGTTTTTTTGGGACAACCTTTTTGACCTTGGGCCCCCCAAAAAAACCCAAAAACCCAAAAAAAAAGGGAAATGGAAAGGTTTTTTTTTTTAAAACCTGAAATGAAAAACGCAAAAAATAAACAAAAAATTTTTTTTTTTTTTTTAAAGCCCCAATAAAAAACCAAAAGGTAGGGCCCCAGAAACCCCCATCCCCCCCCCCATTATAAAAAAAGGCCCCTTTCAAATTGAAATTTTGCCTTTACCAACGCAAAAAAGGGGCAAAAAAAAGGGGAAATTAAATCAGGGGTGTAAAAAAAGGCCCGGAACTCCCCCCCCACCCCCAATGAAAAAAAATTTGGGCCCCGGGGATGGGAGAAAATTTTTCCCCCCCCAAAACCCGACCCCCCCCCTTCCCCTTGCAAAAAAAATTTAAAAAGGGGGAAAATTTTCCCAAATTTGAAAAAAAAAGGTTTGTGGTTTTTTTTAAAAAAGAAAACCCAGTCCCCAAAAACCAATGAATTCCAAAAAAATTTTCCGGGCGAATAAGTTCCCTATAAGCCCCCTTCCCAAGGGAAATTTAAAAAAGAGCGTGAAAAACCCCACACGGTGGGGGAAAATTACACGTGTTAAGGGTTTAAAACATGGGAAACCCTCAACCAAAATTAAAACCCTTTGTTTTTCCCAAAAAAACACTTTTCAGCTGAAAAGGACATCACGGGGGTTGGCCCCCTTTTAAAGGGGCAAAGGGGACCAAAAGTTTCCCCTTAATGGTTTGTAAAAAATTTTGCCCCCACCCCTTTTGGCCAATTTTTTTTTTCCAAAAAAGGGAATTGATACCAAAAAACCAAGGGGGTTTGATGGGCCCTTTTTTTGCCCCCCCCAAACCCGTGCCTCATGTTTTTTTTTTTTCCGGGGGGGGCCCTTTTTTCCGGAAAAGGCCCTTTGTGTTTTTTTTTGGCCCCCCGGAAGCAAAAGGGGAAAACCGGGTTGGGGAAAAGCTTTAAAGATATTTTTTTTTATTTTTTTTTTAGAAAAATTTTTTAAAAGATTTTTCTTGGGATCAGTGCCCCCCTTATCCCCTAATTAAAAAGGTTTGGTTTTAAATCCCCTAAAAAACCCCTCCGGGGGTTTTTTTGGGTTTTTTTTTTTTTTTTTTTCTTTTACTTTTTAACCAAAGGGGGTTTTTTTGGGTTTTTTTTTTGGACCCTAAAAATTTAAAGGCGACATTTCTTATGCAAGGGTTTTAAACCCGCTTTTAAAAAAAATAAAATCTTTTTTAAAATACCCCTATTTTTAATGAAAAAACCATTTTTAGGAAAAAAAAAAATTTTTTTTCATTTTTTTTTTTTTAGAAATAAAAATAAAATTTTTTTCCGGGAAAAATTTAAACCAATCATTTTTTTTTTTCCTTTTTCAACAGAGTGCCCTTTTCCCCTTTTCTTTTTTTGTAATAAATAATGAATTTCCCCATTCGGGTTTTTAATTTGAAAAAAACCCATCTGCCTTTGGTTTTTTAAAATTTTTTTTTCTACCATTACCCAATAAAAGGGGTATTTTCAAAACCCAAAAAAGGAAAAAAAGATTATTAGGGGAAAAGAAAAAAAAATGTTTTTTTTCAAAGACAAAAATTTTTGAAAAAAGAAAATATCCCCCCTTTAAAAGGGCCCAATTTGGGGGACAACAGTCGGGTTTTTTCCATTTAATCTTTTTGTAAAACCAAGGAAAAAAAGGGGAAATTTTTAAAGGAGGGGGGGTATATTTAAACATTTTTCAAAAAAAAATCCCCCCCCTTAAAATAAAAAGGAAAAGAGACAACCCTTTAACCCTGGGGAAAGGAGTTGGGCCCCAAATTTCCCCAACTTTTTTGGGCTTTCCCATCAAAAGGAAAAAAAATTTTGAAAAAAAACCAGGGGGAAAACCACCCTTTCCTCTCCCGGCCCCCCCCCTTTTTTAAAGAAACTCTTTTTTTCCCCCTTTTTAACCCCATCCTCAACCCCTGCTCCCCCCCCTTTCTTATTCCCCCTTTTCTCCCCCGCCACCCCCTCGCCCCCTCCCCCTCTGAAAAGCCCCCCCTTTCCCCGGGGAAACCCACTCCCCCAGCGAAATTTAATTTAAAAATTTTTTTTACAAAACCATCCCCCTACAAATCTCCCCCATAAACCTCTCCCCACCAAAACATCCCCCTGCAAAAACCCCCGTTTTACCCCCCCATCATGAAATTTCCCCCCTTTTCATCCAAAAACCTTTTCCCTTTGCCCCCTTCTCTTTTTTTACTTTTTCCCAAACAAAAAACCATCTCCAAGACTTCTTTTCTGCTTTCCCCCCCCAACATTCGGGAAAAAACCACTGCCCCAACACATCTAAAACCCTCCCCCCCCCCCACTTTTCCTCCAGCCCCCAAAAACCTAAAAAAAAACCCCCCTCTAAAGGTTTCCCCCCTTACAAACCGTTGGGAAAAAACCCCTGTTTTTCACAAAACCCCCTCCACAAAAAGCCCCCCCCTTTCTTTTTTCTGAAAATTTTTTCCCCCTTTTTTTCCCTTCCAAAAATTTTTTTAAAACCCTTTCCGGGGGGCAGTTTTTTTTTCCCCTTTTTTTCCCCCTTTTTCCCCTTTTTTTTTAAGCCCCCACAAAATTGCCCCACTTTTTTTTTACTTTCTTTTGAACCTTTTTTTAAATTTTGGGGTTAAACCCCCCTTAATTTTACGGGCCCCCGGGAAATAAAATTGGCGTTTAAAAAAAAATTAAAAAAAATAATTTAAAACCTTTTGGGAAACCCCCAAGAAAAAAAATAAACCTTTTGCCCTTTTAATTTTGGGGGGGGCCCCCCCCAGTTTTTTTCCCCCCCAATTTTTTTTTCAAAACTTCTTTTCCTTTCCCCCATCTTTTTTTACGGGCCCTCGGGAAATTTAGAGGTTTTTCAAAACAAAAACCCCAAAAAAAATCCCACACTTAAAATACGATCCCTTTCCCCCTTTCCCTACAAAATCCCCCCAATTTTATTTTTTTCCTTTTTTGAAAAAGGTTTCCCCTTTTTTTTTTCCTTTAAAACTAAAAACTGTAATCGGGTGGGGGGAAAGTTTGGAAAATTTTTTTTAAATTTTTTTTTTTTCCTTACCCCAACGCCCAAAAAAATTTTTTAAAATTAAACCCCAGGGGCCTTTTTTAAAATTAAATTTGGGTTTTTTTTTTGGGTTTTAAAGCCGAACGGGAAACGGGCCCCTTTCCCCGGGCCCAGAAAAAAATTTACACCCGGGAAAATTTTTTCCCCCAATCTACTGTGACAAAATTTGGAAAAAAAAAAATACGGGGGAAAAAAAAAAAAAAGAGGTTTTAAAATTTTAATAATGAAAGAAATGATGCCCCCAGGTAAAATCCTAAAAAAAAACTCCAGGAAATTAAACGGGAGAAACCCCAAAACCCCAAGGGGGTTTTTTGGGGTGGCCCCCCGGGAAAACCAAAGTTATTTTTTTAAAACCAAAAAAATTTTTTTTTTTTTTTCACAATTTTTTCAAAAATCTGTTTTGGCCCATTTTTTTTTTTTGCTTATTTTTTTTTTGGGAACCCCCCAAAAGGCCCCTAAAAGTCTATTTTAAAAAAACCCCTTTTTTAAAAAAGGCATTTTTCCCAAAACCAAAATCAAAAAACGAAAAAAAAAATAAACATGGCAAAATTTTGGGAACTTTTTCCCTGAAAAAACCAGGGTTTGGACAAAAAGTTTTTTAAACCCTTTTTTTTTTTTAAGGAAAAGTCAAAATTTCCCCATTTGATTTCAAAACCCTTTTTTTTAAGAAACCCCTTTGGGGAAAAACTAATATTTTTTAAAAGGTTTTTTTAAGCTCCTTTTTTTTCCTTCTTTACTATAAAATAAGGGGTTTTTTAAATAAAGGGGAAAAAAAACTAAAAAATTTGACTAAAGGCCACACTTTTACAGATTTACATTCTGCCCCAAAAGCCCCCTTTGGAAAACCAACAAAAAACCCCCGAAAAAGTTTTTTTGAAAAAGGGGAAATTTTTTTTTAAACAAAATTTCCCCGGGAAAAAATGGGGGGAAAGCCCCCGCTCATCTCTTTTTGAAAAAGCTTTTGAAACTGCCTGTATTTTGGGAAAAATGTACCCCCCCAGGGGTTTTTTTACCTGGGGAACGGGGGGGGCACTTTTGGTGCTTTCTGGGGGTTGTTTTGTACCTGCAGAACTGTTTTTTTTGTAGCCCATTAAAATGGTTTTTTTTGCAAATTTTAGCCTTATCCCGTATCCCATTTTTTAAATTTAAATTTTTTGTTTTTTTTAAACCCCCCCGGGCCCCCCCACCCAGCCCCCTTTTTTCCATTTTTTTTTTTTTAGCAACAATAAATCTGAAGAACCCTTTTTTAAATAAATAATCTCCCTTCAAAAAGTCCAGTTTTTCCCCTAAAACCAAAAAAAATAAAAAATTTTTTCCAAATAGGGAAAACAGTAAATGAACCCCCCCTAATTGGGGAAAATTTATTTTAAAATTTTTCTTTCCCTTACAAAAAAATTTAAAATTTTCCGGGTTTTTCCTGTTTTCCCAAAAAAACCCTTTTAATGAGTTTGAAAAGTAAAAAAAAAAAAAATTGGATTTTCCCAGATTTTTCCCCCTTTTTTTTCCGGTTTTTTTTTTCCAGTTTCCCCCTTTTAAATTTTTTAGGAATTTTTTAATAAAATTTTTTCCCAAGTTAAAAAATTTAACACATAAAATGTACAAATTTTTATTTAAAACTTTTAAAATTTAAAACTTTTTTATTTTACTCTTTAAAAAATCAATTAAATATTTTTTGGGTTTATAACCTTTTAAATAAAATCTAAACCCCCTGATGAAATTTGGGGGAAATTTCCCCTATGGGTTTTTTCAAATTTTTTAAAAATGAAATTTTTTAAAAATTTTATAAAGGATTAAAGGGGTTTAACAGGGGGAAAATTTTTTTCTAAGTAATTTTTTTTGAAAATTTCCCCAATTTTTTTGGAAAAAAATTACCCCCCCTTTTAATTTCCCTTTACGGGGCCAAAAATCTTTTCCCACCAGGCCCAACCCTTTTTTATTTTTTTTTTTTTTTTTAAGTTTTTTAAATTTTAGGGCCCCAAAATTTTTAATAATTTAAATTCCCAAGGGAATAAACTTTTTTTTAATTGTCATTTCGACCCAACCCCAATTTTTTTTTAAGGGGAAAGGGCCCCCCAAATTTTTCTAAATTTTTCCCCACCCATTTTTTTTTTTTTTTGGCGCCCCCAATTTTTTTTTTTTGAAAATTTTGGAGGGAAATTTTTTTTTTTAGTAAACCCCACCCAAACTTAAATTGGGTTTTTTTATTCTGCTTGTAAAACCTTTAAACTCATATAAAAACCCCCAAAGAAAATTTTTTGTGAAAATCAAAACTTTTTTTTTAAACCCCTAAAACTCAGAAAACCCAAAAAATTTGGGAAAAAAGAATTTTTTTTAAAATTTAAAAAAAAAAAAAAAAAAAAATCTCTCAAAAAAGCCCCTAAAAAAGTAAACCTACAAAAAAAGAAAAATACAATTGCAAAACCAAATTTTAAACAGAAACTAAATTTCCCAAAGGGGGGGAGATGTTCCCCAAAATTTTTTTCCCATTCCTACAAAAAAAAAAAGGAAAAAAAACCCCAAAATCTGTTTTGTAAAATATCCCAAAAATGGCAAAATTGCCCCCAATTTTCTTTTTTAAAAAACATTTTTTTTTAAGAAAATATTTTTTGTTTTTTTTTTTTTCCCCAAAAAAACTAAAATAAAGAAAAAGAAAATTTTTTGTTCTCAGAAAAATTGTTAGTTTGGAAATTAAAATAAAATTTTTTAAAATTTTTTCTTTTTTTTAAAAATCCCCTTTGCCAAAATGGGCCCAAAGGGGAAAGGTTCAATGTTTTTGGCCAGAAAAAGGGGAAAAAAAATTAAAAATTAAACTTTTTTTTTGGGGGAAAATATCAAAAAAAAAACAAACAGAAATTTTGGAAAACCCGGGTTCACCCCTTTCAGAAAAATTAGTGATTATTTGTTGGCTAAAAAACAAGTTTTTTTTTTTTTTGAAACCAAAAAATTAAAAATTTTTAACTTCCAAAAAACCCTTTTTTGCAAACAGAAAAACTAAGATTTCCCAAGCGGGGGGGTTTTAAAGGGTTTCCCCCTTTTAGTAAAAATTAAAAAAGGGGTAAACTGCAAAAATCAAACCCATCCCCCGGGCCCAAAGAACGACCCCGGGCAACTTGTAAAAAAAAAAAGGTTTTTAAGAGTTTCTCAGACTTTTTCCCTTTTTTTGGTTTTTTTTTAAAAAAATATTTTTAAAGGGGTTTTCCTGTAGATATTTTTTTTTGAACCTCTTTAAAGTAGACTTTGGCTCCCACTTTTTTTCCTGTGCGATTTTTTGGTGTTTTTTTTCAGCATAACGGCATTTCAATCTGTTGTTTCCCTATTCCTAGCTGGTAATTTTAAAGGCACTTTTTAGTAATTTGGGCGGTTTTTTTAAAAAAAAATTTAAAAATAACTTCTTCAAGTAGGTGTCGGGGCTATAAGTATAGTACCCAAAAAAATTTTTGCCCCATGGGGGGAATCCTAGTTCTTGCTCCAAGAAAGAAAGCTTTTTGCTCCCAAAGAAAAAAATTTTTTTTTTATCGTGTATTTAATAAAAAAAAAAAACACATACTCCAATTGACGCGGGTTGAAGGGTAAGGAGTTCCCAGTGTTTTTTAAGGGTTATAGATAAAAAAAAAACCTCTTTTTTAAATTTAGCAAAATCGTCCAATCATGGTGTTGGTCACTTCCCGGCATATGAGTTTTATCTTAGTTGCTAAAAAGCTTAAACCCCTTTAGCGCTCGTACCTTCAAATTTTTTTTCAGTTTTCGCACTTTTGTACTGAAAGGCCACTCCCTTATAAAAGCTATATCCCAAAAAATGTTAAAAATCACCAATATCTAAGAGGAATTGGGGTTGAAGTTGGCTGTGAAAGGCGGGCCCTTATGAAACAGCTGTGAGAACCCCCCATTAAAACCCCTAAAAATAAGGATTAAATGTATTTTTTATAAACATTTTGAAAAGGCCCTTGGAGGTAATACTATTATGTGCCCACTATAGGTTTTTCCCCACCAGGTAGACTTGATGGCCCTTTTAGATCTTATATGACTATTTGGGTTGAATTTTAAAATATTTTACTTACTTTTATCGTGTCTCATTGTTCAACATTTTTCCCTTTTTCCATTTTCAGTTTTTTCTCCTTCATTATTATCTTTCCCTTGCCAAGTTTTTTTTTTTCTACTATTTTTTATTATTTTATCTTTTTTTTTGTCATATTTCTAACAATTTTTTTTTATTACTTTTTAAAAAAAAAAAAAAAAAAAAAAACAAGAAAAAAAATAAGAAGAAAAAAATAGAATGGCTTAACAATTTTCTTAATTGAATATCATTTTTAAAATAAAAAAGATCCTTAAAACTCAAAACAGTATTAAAAGGGAAAAAAGAAAAAATATAAAAAAAACCCCTTTTCCCAAAGGGGGATTTTTTTCCCCAACCAGTGTTTTTTTTTTAAAACCCGTTTTAAAGTTCCTTTTTTTTTTTCCAACCTAAAAAAAGAAATTTTAAAAATTTTTCCTTTTTGCCGTTTTAAAAACTTTGTTTTTTCAATTAAAACACTTTTAAACCGCCTTTTTTAGACAACACCCTTTAAGGGAGAAATTTAAGGGAAAATTGGTAAATTTTTCTTGATCCCGTTTTTTACCCCCATCTAAATTCCCCTTTTAAAAAAAAAATTAAGTGGGGGTTTCTGCTGCACAGAAAACTTTTTCCAAAACCCCAGAAAACCAAAACAAAAACTGTATTTTTTTGGCCCCAACCCCCAAAAAGGATTTTTTCAAAGGTTTTTTCCCAACAGCAAGAAACCCACGGGAAGGGAAAAAAACTTTGGTTTTTGTTTTTTTTTTTTTAAAAAACGGTTAAAAAAAAAATTTAAAATTTTGAACATTTTTTTTGGGGGTTTTTTTTGAAAAACATTTTTTGAAAAATTGAAAAAAAAAATAAACCCTTCCCCCTTTTTTGGGAATTTCCTCTTTTTTTTCCTTGTATCCCCCCTTCCCAAAAGATTTTACTATTTTTTTTTTCCCTTTTTCCCCAAATTTTAAAATTGTTTTTTTTTTCCCCCCTTTTTTTTAACATAATAGGAGGAAATTTTTTTTGTTTTAATGTTTTTTTGTAGCCCCCCTCTCAAAAGAAAATCTTTCTATAGATTTTTTAACCCAGATTTTTGAAAAAAAAGGGGTTAAAACACCCCCCAATTTGTAAAAAAAAAAACTCATAAAGGGGCAGCACATGAAGTTTTTTTTTTTTAAGGCTATTTTTTAAAAATTTCCCCTTCTAAAATTAGGCCTTTAAATTTATTTTGGGGCCATTTTTGGGGGAATTTTGTCCCCTTTTAAATTTTGAAACCCAAAAAACAACCAGGGCCCCAGGGAAAAGGGCCCCGCTATAAAAGGGGCATTTTTTTTTCCCAAAGGTAAAACCCAAAACCCCAAAAACCAGGGTAGAATTAAAGGGGGGTGGGGTTTCCCCCTTTTTCAAGTTTTTTTTTTCAAAAAAAATTTGTCCCCCCCCGGGAGTTTGAAATTTCTTTTAAAATTATTAAGGGATTGGCAATAAATTTTTTTAAAAGGATGGAAAAACCCCCTTTTTAATTTTTCCCAAAAAAGGGATAGCCAACCCCCAATTAAAAACATATTAATTTTTTAATAATTAAGTAAACGTAAATTTAAACCCCAACCCAATTTTTTTTTTTGCCCTTTCCCCTTTTTTTTAACCCAACTTTCAAGTTAAAAAAATTTTTTTAAAAAAGGGTTTAAAAAAAGCTCCTTTAAAATAGTTAGTTTTTTCCCAAAAAGCTCTAATAAACATTTCCCATTTTAGGGGCCCTTTTCCCAGGCCCCGGGAAATTTAAATTTTTTTTTTTAAAAGGGTTTTTTAAAAAATGGAGCACGGGTTTCCAAAACCGGTAAATTTTCCCCAGCTGTTTTAAAAGGAAAAGGGTTTTTTAAACCAAATTGGTTTTGGTGAGATAAAAATTTTAAAAACATATTTTTTTTTGAGAGCTGCTCATATTTTTTAAAAAAGAAAACCAGTGGAATGGAGAAAAAAATTTAAAGGCAAAACTGAGCTCACCACTGTAATTAAAGCAAACCACTCCATTCACTGATGTATTTTTATAGATTATGTTCTGCAAGTGCCTTTATCCACTTAAGTGTTTTTTGATGGGGAGAAACAGGATAAAAACCCTTTTTTTATAGAATGTTAAAAATTTGATAAATTTCTTTTTAGAACAGGGCCCCTAAAAAAAGGATCCTCATGGAATGAAATAGTGAAAACTTTTTTAAAACTTTGGGGTGGGAATCAGGGAGGGATTTTTTTTTTTAGAAAATGAAAAATTTTTTTTTTGCACGGGGGCCCTAAAAAAACCTTGAAAAATGCCCCCAAAGTCTTGGTAAGGTCAGATGTTTTTTGGGAAAAAATGCAATTTAAAGGGGTTTTTTGTTGGGGGAAAACCCGGGATTAATTTCCATTACTTTGTGGGGGATGAAAAAATAAAAAAAAATACAAAACATTCAGCTTCCCCAAAGAACATTCAGCCTTTTACAGCCGAGGGGTCAAAATGCATTGACTATGGCCCCTTGTTTGGCGGGGGGGTTGCCACAAAACAATAACATTCATTGCTTACTTCTTGGTTGAACGGACTGGGAGTGAAGGGGAGCATCTGAGGGGTAAGTGAATTTTTTTTTTCTCTTTATTTATACTTTTAAAAAACGAATGACTTTTTTATAAGTCCCAGAAAACCCCTTTAAGAAACCTTTGGGAAAAAAACTTTTGCTTTGAAAAGAAGGCTACGGGCACGGTGCTTTGTTTTTCCGGTGAAAAGCAGAAAGGGGAGGGTAGGGGGTTAATCCTTGGCAGTCACACTTCGGGGAGGGCTGGGCGAAGCTTAGGGTGACAGCTCAGCTCTAATAAGTAAAGGGGTGGGGTCGCACTGGCCAAATAGGAGGGCCAGGAGGCCGCACCAATCGTTTTCTGGGGCGGGCCCCCGGAAACCTCATTTAAAACCCCTAATTTCTGTTTGACCTTTCCAAAGAAAGGTTTTCTCCCTTGTGTTTTCCCCCTGTTTTTCTTCCTTTGTTTGCTACCCCCTGATTCCTGACTCCGGTTTTGCTCCTCGACTCGTTTCCGGTTTCCCCCCCAAATTTTGTACTGCGTGCCCCTCCTGTGTTTTGACCCTTGGCTTTTTTTACCATGATCTCCCTGGTTTCTGTTTTTGTGGCTTTGGCTTTTCCCTCCCTTTATCGACCCGGACTGCCCCGAGTCTGGCGTTTCCCTTACGCCCCTGCATGTGCAGTGTAGGGACTGTCGCCCCAGTTGGGGGCTCCCCCTTAGGGTAGCACCCCCAAAAAGGCAGGGACAGTGGGTGGGTGGCAGTCAGGGCCCATTTGCACCTCCTCGACGTGACAGCTACAAATTAGCATGTTCCCTCAATTTTTTCCCTTTGAAAATTTGATAGTTGATTATTTTTCTAGACCACTGCAATTCTCGGGGCCAAGTCTTGACAAAAAAATTTTGCTTTTTAAAAGTAAAAAAAAACCAAAACAATTGTGTTTGTTACAAAAAATGCCCGATTTTTAAAAAAAAAAATATTTGACAATCAAAAGCAAACAATATGTTTCTTCCTATAAAAAAAAAATAAAAAAACAAGCTGAAAATTAAAAGGTGCACATTTCCAGTCAAAATTGAACTTTATATCATGAAAACTGGATATAAAATAGATGCCCTATCAGATCCATTAACATGTATTTAAAAATGTAAAAAAAAAGAAACTTTCCAAACCCCTAAAAAAAGGGGTGAATAGCTGGGGGCCCCCACCCCCAATCACTAAAACGGGGTATTAAAGAACCCACTTGTTTTTCATTTATAATTCATTTGAGAACTTTTTAAAGCAGATTTTTGGATCCCCCAAAGTGCCCCTGGTTTAAAAATTTTTTGGGGTTTTTTGTGATATAACAACCCAATAATTTTATCTTACAAGTTTGTGTTTTCTGTTCCCTCTTTTTTTTTACTTCAAAAAGATGTATTCTGAATCGATAAGTGGGTTTTTTCCCATTCCAGTCTTAAAGGAGATGCCCTGCCATTTTTTGACTGTTAGCATGATTCAAAAAAATAAACCTTCAGAAGAAATAACAAAAAATAACACAAACCCAGGTAAAGAAAAGATCTATAGAATTGTGATTTCACAGGGACACCAAAATGTTTACTATGACAATATATCAGGAACGACACAGTCCTAAAGTCAAGTGGCAGTCAACATACATGGGCCCCGTCCCCTTCAAAAACTATGGGACTGTAGAAGTGACCCCCATCATAGAAAGAGAACTCCACTAAGAAATGAAAGGCAGCAGGGTATCCACCCCCCTAAACATATTTTTTTCCCCAATTATTATATTATGTTACTGTGGGGCAACTTATTTTTTAAGGGTTAACCTTCATTTTTTTTTTAAAATTTCTATGTTTATAAACTCTACCAAAAAAAGACATATTTTTTTGTTTTTTTCAAAAAATAATTGGCTAAACAACTACCATTAGAATACAAAAAGGGAACCAAACCCAAAAATAAAATAATTTTCCAAACTTTTTTGTTAATGACCCCACAGTTTATTATGGGGAAAACATCAAAAAAGAAATATTTTCCCCTTTTTGATTTTTTAGCCTACAAAACATGGCATACTATTCTACAAATAACGAGTCAAAAATGATTGCGAGATAATGAAATAATAAAAAATAACTTTAGAATGCATTAGGCAAAAAAACAAAATAAATGGTGTTTGTAACTGAAAGGGTTTTTTTCCCAAATTTTCATGCTTTTTGTTAATCAATGAAAGGGGTTTGTTTGCATAAATGCCCGAATTTAATCCCCCTTCCCTTTTATCTAATGCTTTATTGTCCCCAAGGGTTTTTTAGCATACCAAAAGGCCATGCGGGGGACTAGATGTAGGGTTTTTTAACTGGTACAGAGGGAGAGAGGACCCTGCCGTTAAAAAACTTACAATCACAAGGAGGGGAAAAGAAAAAGAAGGTGATGGGCAGACTTTTTTTGGGGGGGAAAAAAGGGGGAGCAGGGTTTTTTTTTGTAGGTTATGGCTTTCCTGAAGAGATATTTTTTTTAGGTTTTTTTCTTCTGAGGCAAGTGAAAGTGGAAGAAAAACGATATGTTTGGCAGTGATTCCAAGTGTGGGGGAAACCCTGGAGAAATCTTGAAATGGTTGTTGAGGATCTACAAGAGGAGAAAAAGAGAAAAAAAGGTCCTTTGGGGGGAGCGGAGATTTTTGTGAGGGGAAAAGGGAACTTGAGTAAAGGCCCGAAAATATGGAGGGGGAAGGTTTTTGATTTAGAATTGAGAGAATGGTTGTTTCTTAAAAATTTGGGGAAATATTGTTTTGTAGTTTTTTAGTATATATTGGTATCTGGACTAATGTGAACAAAGCTAAAACATCATGTGACAGGTACTATAACATTAAAGTTTATGATTAACTGTGTAATAATTAGGGATAATGATTTCTAATGCAACCAGTTACAATATTAAAAAGTCTTTATTCACTTTACCTTACTAAAGTGGAAACAGTTTTGAAGGAACATATTGCTTACCTGAAAAACAAAACAGAAAAAGTGGTAAGTCAATCAAATCTTATATATGATGTGTCACACAGAAAGCTTCTGCAAGAAGAGATAGATTTAAAAAGGACATGTGACATCTCTTGGCATGTCTGTTTTAATGAATATTTGTGTTCCCTATGAAATAACAACTCTGGAGCATCTTCTCTTATAACTCTGTTTTGTGCTGTTCTTCTGTAATTTCACCTAGAAAAGTATTACTTAAACAGACAGATGGGTGTTACCATTCCAATTTTTCTAGAACGGTATTAGAACCGCCATCTTTGAACACACTTCTGCATTGCTTATACAATGCAGAAATGTGACACTGACATTCAAGTCCCCTACTGGCCAAGTACCATAGGGGGATTTAGGGAGAAATGTATGAAAACTGTGCAAGTCTAAGACTTTTTTTGTTGCCCATAGCAACCAATCAGAATTTCCCTTTCATTTTCTCAGAGCACTATATGAAATGAAATGAAAGCTCTGATTGGCTGCTTTGGGTAACAAAGAAAGTTATCATACAATGTCGCCCCTTATGTTAAAGTTAAAAAAAAAGTTTAAAAATATAAAAAAGTTATAAAAATATTACAAGTTTAAATCATCCCCCTTTTGCCATTTTACAGACAAAATAAATAAATAAAAATGTGCACATAATTGGTATCAATGGTCTATTAAAATATAATATGCTTTCTGCCATGCGCTGAACACAGTAGGCGAAAAAAAATTCCAAACACCAACATTGTGGTTTTGCTGGTGATTTCGTGTCCCTTAAAATTGAAATAAAAAGTTGTCAAAAAAGTCACATCTATCCCAAAATGTATCAATATAAAGTAGACCAGCTCACAAAAAAATGCACCCTCACTCAGGTTCACAGTTAAAAGAACAAAAAAGTTATTGATTGCAGAAACGAACCGCAACACAAATTTAAGAGGTACATTATGTTTGCATTTTTTTACAGTACTAAAACATAACACGAACTCTACATATTTGGTTTTGGTGGAATTGAATTAACCTACAGATAATACATCAATTGTACCAAGAGTAAACAACATAAAAACAAAAGCTCCGAAAACATGACACAAGTAAGTTTTTTTCACATTTCACCCTACTTAGAATGTTATTTCAGTTTCCCAGTATATTCCATGGCAGACCTGGGCAAAGTACGGCCCGTGGGCCGCATCCGGCCCTCCAGCTCGTCAGATGCGGCCCGGGTATTGCTGAGAGGCCGCCGCGGACCGTCAGCGCTACTATTACTGGTGAATTAGGCAGCGACGCGACTAACTCCGCTCACCGCGCCACTGCCTCTCCTGGGCGCACACAGAGTAATAACTCTGTGCGGGCCCAGGAGCTGACGGAGGAGCGTCCCGGCGCTGGCGGCATGACATCATCACGCCCACCAGCCCGGGAAGCTCCTCGGATAGAAGATGAGCGCGCTCTGCCGGGAAACAGGTAAGCCAAGGTGAGTATTAGTGTTTGTTATTTTGGTCATAAAACTATATACCTGCCTGTGGAAAGCCCTGTCTATATACCTGCCTTTGGGAACCAGCTATATACTTGCCTGTGGGAAGCCCTATCTATATGCCTGCCTGTGGAAAGCCCTATCTATATACCTGCTTGTGGAAAGCCCTATCTATATACCTGGCTGTGGAAAGCCCTATCTATATACCTGCCTGTGGAAAGCCCTGTCTATATACCTGCCTGTGGATAGTCCTGTCTATATACCTGCCTGTGGAAAGCCCTATCTATTTACCTGCTTGTGGAAAGCCCTATCTACACTCACCGGCCACTTTATTAGGTACACCTGTCCAACTGCTTGTTAACCTTAATTTAATCACCAATAAACATGGCGGAAAACTCAGTGCATTTAGGCATGTAGACATGGTCAAGGACAATCTCCTGCATTTTCAAACCGAGCATCAGTATGGGGAAAAAAGGGTGATTTGAGTGCCTTTGAACGTGGCATGGTTTTGGTGCCAGAAGGGCTGGTCTGAGTATTCAGAAACTGCTAAACTCCTGGGATTTTCACCCCACAACCATCTCTAGGTTTACAGAGAATGGTCCGAAAAAGAAAAAACATCCATGAGCGGCACCCTGTGGCGGAAATGCCTTGTTGATGCCAAAAGGTCAAAGGAGAATGGGCAGACGGGTTCGAGCTGATAGAAAGGCAACAGTGACTCAAATAGCCACCCGTTACAACCAAGGTAGGCAGAAGAGCATCTCGGGAACACACATACGGCGAACTTTGGGGCAATGGCTACAGCAGCAGAAGACCACAACCGGGTGCCACTCCTTTCAGCTAAGAACAGGAAATGAGGCTCCCAATTTGCCCAGGCTCATCGAATTGGACAGTAGAAGATTGGAAAAACGTTGCCTGGCTGATGAGTCTCGATTTCTGCTGCGACATTCGGTTTGGTAGGGTCAGAATTTGGCGTCAACAACATGAAAGCATGGATCCATCCTGCCTTGTATCAACGGTTCAGGCTGGTGGTGGGGTTTCATGGTGTGGGGAATATTTTCTTGGCACTCTTTGGGCTCCTTTGGGACCAATTGAGCTCGTTGCAACACCTTGTTGAACTATGCCACGAAAATTGAGGGGAGGGTTTTGAAGGCAAAAGGGGGTCCAACCCATTACTAGCATGGTGTACCTAATAAAGTGGCCGGTGAGTGTATATACCTGCCTGTGGAAAGCCCTATCTATATACCTGCCTGTGGAAAGCCATGTCTATATACCTGCCTGTGGATAGCCCTGTCTATAACCTGCCTGTGGAAAGCCCTGTCTATATAAACCCGCCTTTGGATAGCCCTGTCTATATACCTGCCTGTGGAAAGGGCCCCCGTCTATATACCTGCCTGTGGAAGCCCTGTCCCCATATACCTGCCTGTGGAAAGCCCTGATATATTACCTGCCCCATGGGAAGCCTATCTATATACCTGCTTGTGGGAAGACCTAAAATAGCTATATACCTTCCCTGTGTGGAGCTTTAACTATTACCTGCCTGTAGGAGCCCGAACTAGCTATATACCTGCCTGTATGGAGCCGAACTAGCTATATACCTGCCTGTGTGGAGCTTTAACTATTTCTGCCTGTAGGACCCTAAAAAAGCTATATACCTGCCTGTTTGGAGGGCCCTTTAAAAATACCTGCCTGAGGAGCTATATCTATCCCATTACCTGCTTGAGGGAGCTAAATCTATCATATAACTTGCTTGAGGGGCTGTACCTATCTATATTCCTGGCTGAGGGAGCTTACCTATCTATATTCCGGCTGAGGGGAGCTGTACCTATCCCATATTCCTGCCTGTGGGGAGCTGTACCTATCTATTATACCCTCGCCCGTGGGATCTGTATCTATTTCCTGCCTGTGGGGAGCTGTATCTATCTATATACCTGCCTGTGGGGAGCGTATCTATCTATAAAACCTGCCTGTGGGAGCATGTATCTATCTATACCTGCCTTCGGGTACCTATATCTATATACCTGACTGACTGAGGGGAGCTGTATATAAACCCGCCAGACTGAGGGGACATACATCTACATACCTACCTTACTGAGGAGAGCTTATATATACCTGCCTTACTGTGTACCATGAGTAAGGCAGGTATATAGATACATCCCCCAGTAAGTTTCAACAAAAATAATCACCCAAAAACCAATTTTTTTCCCCGTTCACCCTATGTTTTCATTAGTCCGGCCCTCCAAAAGCATCGCACTTTTTCATGCGGCCCCATGGGAAAATTAATTGCCCACCCCTGTTCTATGGTATGATCAATGACATCTTAATCCACAAAGAAAAGCACTCTTAAGTCAATGTAGATGGAAGAATAAAAGTTATGGCTCTTGGCCGCAGAGAAGAAAAAATGAAGAGACATATTATTATAACTAGCTGTTAGGAAGGGGCTAAAGGATGGCTGATGAACATCTGTGTCTCATGCACATATCTCCTATTGATGAAAGTGTTAATTATGTGCAACTAGTCAGGTTGCATAAAGCTGCAACTTCTGTAGCGCATTAAATGAAATCAAATACATTTTTAAAGATGTTTTCCTGCTGCTAGACTCTACAGCCTTAATTATGTATATATACACCTCAGTGTGTAAGTTTATTTCAGTAATGAGAGGGTGACAAACTAGATGACTCGAACAGCAATTTATCATTGCATAAAATATCCAACAAGTCTAATTTGTCAATTTCCCCAAAAAACTACCATAGGAATATAGCTTGTTAGTGGAGTATGTCTACTGAGACCATCACAAGACAGAAACCCAAGACTCTTGGGTTCCGTAGTGTGTGGATCATCAGTAATATCAATTATGTACATAGACTTTCACATCATCGTGCTGTCCAGTCATTGAGTTATGTAGATTGCAAATTATGGAAAAAAAGAGTTCTAAATTGTGGTAACTGCTTGCTCAGTGCCCATTGACTTTAAGGGCCACATGTATGAAAACTGTCTAGGTCTAAAACTCACTTTGTTGCCCATAGCAGCCAATCAGAGTGCCCCTCTCATTCTTCCAGAGCACTATATGAAATTAAATGGGCCCTCTGATTGGTTGCTATGGGCAACAAAGTGAATTTTAGACCTAGTTTTCATACATGTGGCCCTAAATGTCTGGGCTGCACTGGAACATCCTTGCAAAGTTTGAGGCTGCATAATAATTGTGCAGTTGCAAGAACAGAGAGCTGTCTGTCTGCAGCAGCCGGACTCTCCAGAGAGAAGGAAGGGATGGTGTGTTACCATCTGCCTTCCAAATGAGCGCTGTATATATAGATCAGCAGGTAGTCGTCAGGCTTCCTGCTTCCCAGCACTAGCAGTTCAGTGATTGCCAGGGTTCAGTAGCTGCAGATATTGTTGAGTCTTAACAAACCCACCTCAGCTATACAGTAAGTTCAGGGGACTCTATGCTCTCGGTAACTATGGCTAACATATTAACCCAAGTAAAATGGTCCCCTTAAAGGTCTTTGACCTTATGGGGGGCAAAAATCTAACATAAAAACAAAAAGGTAAAATAAAATAAAAAATAAGCAGACAACACAAATAAAAAGTCAATAAAAATACAATCGCAATCTTTAGCCCTACCCCGAAAGATTCTAAAACTCCATATCACCGAAATATATGTGAAGAGTTAGATTATGTAATTTCTACATTACTTTTTTGCAACTACTGTATGTCAGAGAAAATTAGATATATCGTAAATATCATACATATACATGATTTCCTGTGACATAGTTGAAAAAAGTAATGCAGAAATTACATAAAAATAAAGAATTATAGATCATACAACAGAAAGAGCAAAAAAATAGCAGAATATCTGAGCGAAAGAAAGCATTATAGCGTTCACACATATACTAAAATATGCCTGATCAGAAATAGAGGTAAAAGACCTAGTCAGTTACTGGTTAATTTGCATTATGGTATATGGCACCTGTTACACCAATAAATACCAAAGAGTAATAATTATAAACTAAGAGGTAGAATACGTTGACCAACATTTAATGTACATGTCCTGTATTATTTAAAGTATGAGCTGCTATATAAATCTGTTCAACTATGATGCTATTCTTGATCCTAAATCAAGCCTTGACTTGTCCCCAGATTTTGATATTAAATTTATCCACTCTATTACCAACCAATCTAAGCTGACGCTACTTAGAATTGTTTAGTTGGCTATCTGGATATACATAAATCAATACTCAATCTGGGCCATCTGCAGCAAATGAATTTTTGATAGATTTTAACTTGTGATTTTAATACATTTGGCACATAACTGTTCATGGCATCCACTCACTAGCTGGTAAACGTTCATAAAATATATTTGAAAAATCATAGCCAACATTGCCTGTCAGCATCTACCTGGTAAACAGTTATATACTTTTCTGTTTAAAACGTTCTAAGAGCAGTTGAAAAAATAATATAAGTGTATTCTTAACATGTACAGTATGTAACAATCCCATCTATAAAGTCTTTATATTTCATTTTGTGTGTGAAATAGAGAACTAAGATGAATGTCTTTTAATTGGGATTCCTTTTAAATATTAATATGAAATTTAGTCATTGAAGCCAAGTGATCAAGCATTTAATTGCATTCATGTATTCTGCAGTAAAAAATTAAATTTAATAATAATAATAATAATAATTAGTATTATTATTGTTATTATTAATAATAATAATAATAATAATAATAATAATAATAATAATAATAATAACAATAATAATAAAAATCATTATTATTATATTATTATTATTATTATTATTATTATTATTATTATTATTATTATTATTATTTAGACCATACTTTTAATATGGAAAAGTTCTTGTCCTGGTTGACTCACATTCACTATGGGCGACATGTATGAAAGTAGGCACTTCGAAGTGAATAGTTGAGTCTCATTTTCAGTGTATAATGCACCTGATGTATGAAAGTGTTTTTTGTGCATTCATAAATGGTGTGTAAAGTTCGATGAGCCTCGCTTATGTGTTTGGTGCATTACGGAACTTAGGTGCATAAGTAATGCGCCTAACATGTATAAAGACTATAGATACCCTGGAAATAAAAGAAAAGTAATTAGAATAGCATGTCAGTGAATAGAAACTATGGTACTGATCCTGCTTAGAGGACCACAGGTCCCAGCCAGACCTGTGGTGCGCTGGCTCTTGCTGTATGCAGAATAAAGGGTGAGAACAGCAAAAATACATTTCAAATTTAATGTAGTCAAAATTAAAATTTTAAAAATCTGAACAACAATATCAATGGGTTATTTAATGTAAAATTAGTATCCCATTCTTTATATTTTTGGGATATTTTTATATTCATTTTATATGATAAAATTTTTTATTAAATTTAAATAATTTAATTGTATATAGTTTGATAATTATTAGGAATTACTTTTTATTAATGTACTGGTGTTAGTTGAGAAATATTGGACATTTTTGCCCCTTACAGCAAGTCTAGCTTCCCTTCGACTTCTCAGACAGACCACATTGGAATGCCGAACCACTTTCATATATGTGTCTAATCTTACGCATGTGGTGCATCACACCTCCATAAGTCCCCCAGAACACCCCTTCATGTTAGGCGCATTTGAAAGTATCGAGCCTTACGCATACGTTAGGTACATTAGACATCGTATCCGGCTCAGTTAGGTGCATTGTATACCAGTAAAAGGTTGAGAAACCCTTTCATACATGTCGCCCTATATTTAAAAAAAATAGGATGCACTTAGGTATGTAGCATGTACACCTTAGGATGCATGCAGGGGTATTGCTTCTTGGGCTTTAAAATAGTAAGTTATGCCAATATTAGGCAACTGTACCATGGCAATGCCAGACTAAAGTGGCCACTGAACTTAAGAGTGTCACAGAGTATCATCAGCAGGTTGTAACAGAGAGACTAAAAGAGTCACAGAACGTCCTTTGGCTACATCACACACTGATAGCTGATTCATTGTAAAGAATGCCCTGTAGAACCAGATGATGAATGCCACACAACTCCAGGCACATTTAAGGTAGGTGAGACATCACGTCAGACCATTCATAACTTTTTACATCAGGCAAGGGTACCTGACCACATCACCAGGCAGAGGCATCATCGTCTTGCATTGGCCAGGGAGCATCAGTGCTGTACAGGTGACCAGTGTGACCACGACCACAGTGCTGTAAATGAAAGTCAATTCCCAATGCTGGAGATGTCAAAGAGAGTGCTATGCATCAGCTAGGTCAAATACCTTTGGCGGTCATCTAGCACCAGACCACGCTGATGTAAATGGTTATGCATGGTCTGACATGACATTTGTTTGCTTCTCACTTCAATTAAACATCACTGGAATTGTGTAACATTCATCATCCGGTTCCACAGGGAAATGTTTACAATGAAGCGATCATCAGTGTGTGAAGTAGCCAAAGGACGTCCACATCTTTGTCTTTCCGTGACTCTTCCAGTCTCTCCATATCTTTGTTGCAACTTGATGATGACGCTCTGTGACACTCTAAGCTCAGTGTCCACTCCGTCTGAGAGCATCTGGCTTGAAGCCTTGCAATGGCGAGGTACTGTTTCTCAGTTATAAGGTTTTATCTTGGACTCATGATGTCAAAATGTGAACAGAATGATGAGAAGGATTGTTTAAATCCCAATTCAAATTGGTCCCCTGAATTTATTGGGCAATTCATGGCTCAAACACCTGTTGTGAATTTTGCCATTAAGCTCCGCAACTTGTGCAAAAAGTCATGAGTTGGACATGTGCATTCTAAAGGTAAGAGATGGTCTCATTTAACTTAATTAAAAAAAGGTTCAATCAAGAAATATTATGTTCATCCTAAAAATTTCAACCAAAAGTCAAATATCCCTAACTGAGTAGTATACATGATAGATTTGGCACATCTTTAGACTTGTCTAACTTTTTGAACCAACTATTGATTGTCTTTCTTTAAACTAATATTGTATACAAATACATTTTTTGCCTCACATTAACACATTTTAAGAGATTTGCCTTCTATTCCTCTAAAACTATGGTCTTGACCAGGAACAAACAAGAAATTGCTAAATCACACAATGAATGTCATGCAAATGTGTCTAAAATGTGTTGCAAAATTTTGGTTTTTACATCAGCTGTTGAATAAAAAGAAGCTCGGTAGTTCTGTGTTCTAGACAACACTGGAAACAGCTCTGTGTTGAACCCAAGAGATCAGTTGGCCAAAGATTCTTTTTCCAGGACAGCATTTGAAGCCACAATCCTTAGCTACTGCTTCACAGGACTACTGAAAAAATGGAGACTACATACGGCACAGGAAAAGCACAGGTTAGCACAAAAAACACCACAAGGAAATGAATAAACACCCAGCAATTTGAAACAGGAAAACCTCTTTAATGTTCTGTTCTAAACATGGTTGTGCAATACTGGTGTGGGAACCTGCCACATCACTAAACTGTGTGAATACAGATGTAGCAAAACTAAACTCGACAGGTAACGCACCGTGAAATTAGCACACAAAAAGTTACTGTATCTCAACTTTTGCAGTGCTTTTCAAATAGGAAAAGGATCCCTGTTGATGATTACATTATTTTCAATATTAATATTTGTATATTTAGTAGTCATCATTGTAGTATTATTATATTTTAAGTTTTTGTTGTCTATGTATAGCATCCCAATGTTGCAAACAAACAGCTGGGCAAATGACATTAGTGGAATGCTACATGACACTGAACTTTCCTTTTTTCTCTCTTTATCACCCTCCTTCTTAACGAGCTATTGCACTTAAGTATTCAACATCATTAAAAGGTTTTTGAAGCTCATATTATTTCAGTGGCAGCACACAGTGACTAGAACATTGTGGAATATTAAAATGAATGTTCTCTAATTATTTCATGACTGCGGAAAAAAAAGGAAAAGCTTGAACTTTATATCCCAAATGATTTTGAGACTTTAGATGAAAATTTACATCATTGTGTGATGAGAAAATAAAGAATGTTACAAAAGTTGTCGACAGATTTCCATAAGAATAGGATAAAAACAAGCTTTGCTTCATTTTAATATAACGCTAAAAATTACACTGAGGAGAAACTTGACAAGCACACCTGAATCATTTAATGAGCTTGGCTTGACGAATTTTGATCCTTCAGTCACAAATCTTTTAATCTTTCAATCTTGAAACTCCTTGGTACCCACTTATAAATCCCCCTCTTGTGTTGTCAATTAGGTATTCCGTTCATGAATATATGTGAATGAGACATGAGAATCTTCAGTATATTTATTTTTCATGTAGCTCTTATGAATCATATACTGCTTTTAATTAACATTTCAGTGTGTATTAAATTTTGAAATGTTTGGGCAAAAAATTAAAACATTGCAATATGAAAATGTTTGTAGTATATTATTAGCATATCCTGTACTTTCTAACAATACCCCTATCATGGGACTTTACCTAAACAGATCATAAAGTTGAGGAGCTCCGACATTTTTGAGGGTTAATGTGTTCTGTGAGCTTTTACAGCTCTGGGATCTTAGCATATGTCCTTTTTAGGCACAGAGACAGAAACAGATACTTTGGTGCAAATACGGGTCCTCTCGTATTTTTATTTTTAGCAATACAGGTACATGGATACAAGACATGCACAGCATAAACAAAAAGTCTGCTCATCTGAGCTCTAACTAAACAGGTAAATTGAACTTACTAGCACCTTGCAAATCAAATAGAAAGAGACGTGACAGACACTGGCTCCTCCCAGCATAGTTCCTCTCAGGGCCAAATTGTTAGTCAAGGGTTGTAGGCTACACGTATTCAGCTGACTTGCTGACTTAAATAGGCCAGGTAAACCCTGGCGTGGAGCATGGGGAGTAAGCACCCAACCAACACCCAATAAAAAGCCGTCCCAGAATGGCTGAAAGCCATAATAACACTTAAACATGTGTCAACTGCCTAATAAAGTTGAAATCTTCTTTCATGAGTTGTTCTTTTGCACTTTTCTTCTCTATCCAACATCTCCCAGATACAACATGTCCCTCACTTTTTCAGCACTTCCCTACCAATCCCTACCTCTGGTATAGGCGCACCATTAAGTAAGTAGGTAGTTATGTTGCCCATCATTAAGTAGGCAGGTATGTAGACCCCAATAGATAGATGCATAAGCCCACTGTAGATAGGTATACAGCCCCCAGTCAATGTATGATCCCCCTGTAGCTAGATAAGTAGGTATGCGGCCCCCTGTATATGTTAGGTATAAATGTCCCCCTGTAGGTAGATATATAGAACCCTGTAATGTAGTCCCCTGTAGGTTAATAGGTATACATGCCCTATATGCCTCCTGTAGGTAGATATACAGTCCCCTGTAGATAGGTATGTATATATGTTCCCTGTATGTAGATAGGTGGGTATACAATCCTATGTAGATGGTAGGTATAAATGCCCCTCTGTAGGTGCACAGTCCCCTATAGATATATAGCCCCTTGTGAGTGTACATCCCCCTGTAGATATATAAAGCCCCCACTAAGTATATAGCTCCCTGTAGATAGTTATGTATATAGCCCCTATGGGTATATATTATATATATATATATATATATATATATATATTATATATATATATATATATATATAATATATATATATAATCCCTGTAGATAGGTAGGTATACTGCCAAGTGTAGTTATATTTCGACCATTGTAGGTATACAGCCCTCCGTGGGTATAAAGCCCCCAGTATGTATTTAGCCCCCAGTAGATAAACAGCTCCCTGTATGTCTACATCCTATTGTAGGTGTATACAGCCCCTTGTAGGTGTTTATTTCCCTGTATGCATACAGCCCTCTATTTGTGTACAGCCCCCTGTAGATATACAGCAATCTTTAGATAGGTAGCCCCTTCTGACAGATTAGAAAATATAAAAAAGACAATCACCACCACCCCCCTGGACTGAGTGCAGACTTTCACTGCTGGCTGCAAAGCGAATGACTTTCCAGCGCATGCAGGCTGGTAGCGAAAGAATAAAATTCTGAGCTACTGGTTTCATTGGGCAGGGTTTAGGCGGTTGCCAGGGCAGGCACCCTGTGCTTAAGAGGGCCCAGGCAATCACCTACCTTGTCCAATGCAAAAGATGGCCATGGAAGGCTTTCAGCTCACCCAAGTCGAAGATGCATAGAAGATTGGTAGATTCCAACTGAAGGTGTTCCAGCATCTTGAAAAAGCGTAGTATTTATTCGTAAATATTCATAAAATCCGTAAGACAGCAAATGACAGGGCCCCTGCTTTGTCTGTTATTTGCTGTCTTACGGATTTTATGAATATTTTTTAATACATACTACTCTTTTTCAAGATGCTGGAACACCTTTGATTTTTTAATACAACAAGTGATAATAGCTATCCTGGAGAAGGGTTTTTGATCCAGAGATTTATTCTCAGTTTGTAGTTACAAAGGAATTTTTTTTCCCTAAAATAAGGACAGTTGGTTTCCACATCATAGGTGCCTTCGTCTTGATCAACACTATAGGACAGTAGGCTGAACCGGATGGATGGATGTCATTTTTCAGATTTACAGACTATGTAACTTATGGATTGTTATAATTTCAAAATGTCAAATATGTACAGACTACTCCTGCACAAACTAAAAAACAAAAACACTTTAAAAAATGTTGTTGTCGATGGATTAAAAGACATTTAACCTTTTAATTGTTGTAGACTAATTGATTCAAGTTCAATTCATTTTTATTATTTTTATTTTTTTATCTTTTGGGGGTTATACAATTAAAATGGGGACTCCATTGTAGTTTATTACATATTTTACACCATCACTTTAATAAACCCTATGTACATGTTTCTACATTGAGTTATTGTGAGATTTGTCTTATGATCAATGGCCGCCATGTTATACCACAGTTCTGGCCAGACAAGGCTGTCCTGGAAAAATTAGATGTTTCCTGAGTGTGCTTTAAGCTGTACTCTACAATGTGTTTTCTGTGATAAAATATCAACTTTCACTATAATGCAAAGAAATTGTTCATAGCAAAAGTGCCTACAAGTAGTAATATAGGGGGCATGTATGAATGGGGCTGCACCAGAAGTCTGGTGTATTATCAGCCAGACATCAGACGCAGCCCCGTTCACTTCACTGAAATGCCTCCTAAATGCCATTATCAGGTGCATTACAGAGCGCAAGTGGCACTTTATAATGCGCCTGATTTTGGGGAACGTGGAGGAGGCAGGGCGCACTAGAAGCGTACGAAGCCATAGATTTATAGCTTCGCTATGGCAATTCTAGGCGCACTAATGCTCGAACAGGTAAACCACTTTAAAAGTATACCTGAGTCAGAAATGTAGTACAAGCGCTAGAATTCGCCTTATTTATGACCCGCTATAGAACAGATTCATAAATCAGGCACATTCTATGCTATTTTAATGCACATGTAATTTTCCGTTTAAACGCCAAATTTCATACATGTGGCCCATAGTTTGCAAGGCTGAAAAACATGAGATAGAAGCCAAAAGACCTCATCTTAGGCAAGAATCCCCTCCTGACTCAAAGGGCCACATGTATGAAAACTGTCTAGGTCTAAATTTCACTTTGTTGCCCATAGCAACCAATCAGAGCGCCCCTTTTTTTCAAGAGTACTATAGGAAATTAAAGGGGCGCTTTGATTCGTTGCTATGGGCAACAAAGTGAATTTTAGACCTAGACAGTTTTCATACATGTGGCTCAAAGTTTGTCAATCCGAAAAAATGCCAGAATACGTGATTCTTCTTGGGAATCTAGTAACTATAACCTGTAGCCTGTAAGGCCTCGTTCACACGGCTTATTCTGCCACGGATTGGCGCCGTACTTTGCGCCAGATTTGCGCTTCAGTATGGCGCCAATCCGCGGCAGCAATTACGGTAATCCACTGCTCTCATTGAGAACAGTGGAATCCATCGCTCCTCCCCGCTCGGCGAATCCGCCGCGGGGGGAGAAAGTGACATGCACATTATTTACGGCGCGGACGTGCCGTAAACAATGCATTGTCTATGGGGCCGGGAGCGGCGCCCCCGCCGCGATCCGGCCCCGTCCCCGTCCCGCCCCATATTCACGGCGGATTTTTGGGCGCAATAAGGCGCACAAATACCTCGGGAATAAGCCCTGTGAACACGGCCTAATAGTTTAATACTCTTGAAACACATCCTGGCCCTTTTGAACTCTTGAGTTCCTCTATGTTCCTCTGCAAAGAGTTCCATAGTCATACTGCTCTTACAGTGAAGTATCCACTCTTTCCTTTAGAGATAGAGAATGCATCAATGTCATAGATAAGTCCTGGTCAGGAACAAATCATGGAAGAGATCTTGTTATTGAGTTGTGATATTTTTATACAGTTTTTAAGTTTCTCATAGACTTAGTAAACCTAATTTTCATAATCCTTCTGGATACTCTAGTCTATCCTTTCTATTTTTTTTTTACTTTGGTTTCTTAACTTAGAATCAATTCAATATTTACTGTCTTTCTTGTGCACTGGTGCCCAAAACTATACACAACATTCCATGTGTGGTAGAAATAAGTTTTCATCATGTGCATCTGTACCCTTTTTCATATAGTCCATAATCCTCTCTCATTTCCCTGTTTATGGCTGATGACACAGTTGTATCTATTAATATTCACTTTCACTGTTTTTAGTAAAATTGTTTTCCATAGAAATAATTGTTTGAGTGTTTTAGGGACAGTGCCAAATATAAAAGATTAATATTACAAAACCAATCTACCAATGATTGGGCAGTGTCTTTCAATCTATGACCAAAGTACCCCTACACTTTAATTATAAAAAATATGTAATACTCCTGCTGTGAGAAATCTGTCATGTTTCCCTATTTCCACATCAAATACTGCAATTAAAAAAAAATCCAGCAGGATGTATCCCTTCAGGATCACTGCTATGTAATAACATTGTTGTCAAAAACTATTGATTTACTGACACTCAGGAAGTGAAATACAGTCCATCTCCACATATGCCATTTCAGCATTAAATTGAAGTTCTCTATTAAAAGCCATAAACCAGTGCAACATTTAAGGCCTGTGTTAAAAACACTACAAGGCAATGCTCATCAGCAAGAGGTAGTTTGTATTATTCAGCTCCATTAAATGTCAAAACAACACTGCACTCAAATTATGAAATGTTTCTTGAAATTTTGATAAAAAGAGTGTTTACTTCTTAGTCAAGGGCAGCACAATGGCCTTTGCTTACAATATGGTGATGCTAAAGTAAAAGTCATTTGACTGTTGCTCTACCTCAATGTTTCCTGTGGGAAAATAAGTCATGAACGACAAGCAACAATATCATGAATCACAGCCATTCTTTGTGTTCAGAAGTGTAAGACCAGGGCTACAGTAACATTTGGTCATGCAATATAATATTCAACAAGACTACTGAAGAAAAAAAGTCACCTAAAAGATAACCCCTAAAATCAGAATATTGCTACTAAACTCAGCATACAATACCTAAAACCATTTTTTTTTTGCATGTAAAGGATTTGTACTCACAGTCTATTGTAGCTCCTGGTACCTGGAGAGCCTTAATGGACCTTCTGCAAAATCACTGTATTACAGTGATACAAATGATACCTTAGTAATGTTTTATTTTTATTTTCTACGAGGACAGAGGAGCTTAAAGAGGTTTATATAATATTCCTATAACCTCATAACGTATTCTAAGTTAATGAGGGGGAGGGGCTTCCTCTATTCATATCTCTTGACAAGAATGAAGAGTGGCTACAAAGAGTCAGAGAGTATTTCTTTCTCTTTGGAGAAAGCCCATGTGTAATGCTTTATTTTCCCTTTGATTGTGCTGCAATGAGATTTAACACTTTCTGCTAGGTTTTCCTTTAAATTACAGCTAATCTCCAGGTGTCCCAACAGGGAAACATGCCATATACAACTTGCTAACACGGAGGGATTGCCCAAAGTGGAGAACCTCTCTAAAGTTACATTTCTGCCCATATCCAACCCATTTTCTCAACCAATTTTACCAGCACCATAAATGACGCTCATCGCATGCTAAAATGAACAATTTTTCAAAATACTCATTCAAGACATGAACTTGCAGACACATTTTTAATATTGGCTTGATGACAGCTCCATAAATGATACCTTTTTAAGAGGTACTTGTGCCATAGTGAAATCCAAGATGTATTTGTATCACACTGAAATCCGACAAGATTGTTACCTGCAGGTTATCCTTTTACCCAAAATCAGGTGTTCATCTTTTCGTCCAACTATATAATTTTCAGAAGATTGGTTCAAACAATGATGTCACTGTTTACTGAGCCACTATATCCCCATCCACATTGTAACCTGAAAATCCTGAAAATAATTCAGGGCAACATCACACAGTCCCAATGACCCGGTGACACAAAAATTCCCGTCTATGAAGAAATAAAATATTAAAAGCAACTGTGGCACATTCAATTCTGATACATAAAGTTTTATAAGAATGACCTTGTGCTTGATGTAGTCAAAACAAGAACAATACTTTGATGGATTCTTCCTAGACACAAGAGAAATAAACTAGATAAATGTCTCATAAATTTGAGACTTTTCTATAGACAGTGAGCCTCATGTGTAAAAACTAGTGGAGACAAAGAAACAAACAGAAGATTTGCTCAGAATAACTAATTAAGTGATTTATTCTTTTTCTATTACACAAAAACAGAAAAGCTGTAATCGGATTGGTTACTTAAGTAATCTTTCTATTATATACCCGAGCTAGAAGCATCTGTTATTGCTTTAATAATGTTAGCTTATCTCTTAATTGACCATCTTACTGATGCAATATTCACTTCTAGAGATAATTATCAAGTGACTCTGCTGACTTTTGGCACCTCTTTAATATGGCATGCATCGGAATTTGTGGAACATGCATAAACTTCTCTCTCTGTCCTGTCAATGATATCAGGAAAGATGTCGCCATGGATCAACTTTTTACCCACACGTTAATAGCCAGATGCTTATGACATAACTGCTGCCTCTGACATCCTGCTATCTCTTCTTATGGCAGCTATTTGTGTTAAAAAAGTATATGGTACAGTATACTGCATGGAATGAACATTTAGCTCTGACTGACACTTCAGATGGATGCTATTGTACGGGCATACATTTGCATCCATTGCCCATAGGCTCCGATATATTAAATGAATTGAATTTGTACACTAAAGTGAAGTGGAGTTCTTAATAAAATCCAAGCAAAATTAAATGTGGACATAACTGTGTAGTCACTAAAATGATAAAATACTTGCAAGTAGCGTGGTACAACCACAAAGGGATTTGTTGAATTTATACAGTAAGTCTGTATCTACAGAGGTTTTCCATCTATAAAAAATGTGTCAGTCAATTAGGGAGGTTAATGAAATGCTATGTGCCGCGATTAGCGCTAATCGTGGTACATAGCATTTCATTGGTAGAGTATGTAATGCATCTATCGAGGCACATCGCGCACAGAGGCGCATACTTTATCATTACAAGTACATGCAGTCCCCGGGTTACAAACGGGATAGGGACTGTAGGTTTGTTCTTAAGTTGAATTTGTATGTAAGTCGGAACAGGTATATTTATTAAATGTAACTCCAGCAAAAAAACATTTTTTTAGTTTTGGATAATGCAGGGAAGGGTTTTTACATTTTTTTTGCTGTCTGTGCCCTTTTGTAGAAGAGTTCACCTAACGTTCTGTATCTCATGTGCAGCTGTGGCATGCTGGCACTTGGTTATCATGGTGCGTGACTCAGTGTTGAATGTCAGCCACGCCCCATAAGTCTCCGTTTGTAACTAGGGGACGTATGTAAGTCGGAGCGATGTAAGTCGGGGACTGCCTGTATAGGAAATGCACCTAACACATATACACTTGTAAGGATATTCTATGCGCCTCTGTGCGCAATGCGTCTTGTTAGGCGAATTACATACACTTCCAATGATATGCTATATGACGTGATTTGTGCTAATCGCGGCACAAACCATATCATTGGTAGAGAATTTAATGCGCTTATCGAGACGCATTGCTCACAGACGCACATAACATATCATTAGAAGTTTATATGTGATAGGTGCATTACATAATCTTGTAATGATATGTTATGCACCTCTGTGCACAATGTGCTTCGATAGGCACATTACATACACTTCCAATGACATGCTGTGTTAGTGAGATGCACAGCGTATCTTTTTCAGGCGCATTTCAATGTGTCGTGTCCGGCATATAATGTGCCTAGTGTTGTTGTACTGTTATGGATGGTAATTACAGCTTCTCCTCACCTGTATAGGTATAAAAATTAACCCGAACATCTTCCATTGATTTTAATGGGGTTTGAAGTTTGTGTTCGAGTTCAACTTGAACTTCAAACTGAACTTCACAAAGTTCGAGGTTTGACTCGAACTTGAACTTTTTACGGCTCGCTCCTTTCTAGATATTACACCCTGCCAATGGTGGAGTGTAATAGGTGTACTAACATGGCAGCTTTAAAGGGCTGCATGAAGCCTTCTGCTATGGTAGTAAATACAACACATGAGTAAAGACCAGGCAACCAGCATTCATGCCTTACATGTTTCAAGCCTCATGTAAGATAGGGCTCTAAGTCATGGGCTAACCTTGCTAACCCCCTGATAGTCACCATGAAAATTACTTTCCCACTCCTCACCTTTAAAGTAATACTAGGATTGAAAATTTTGAAAAAATTTTACCAAAAATTTTAATTTTTTTTTCCCTTTTAAAAAATTTCCCGATTGATGCATGATCCAATAAAAAATAAAAAAGGGTTTTCCCACAAAAATTTGTTTTAAAAACCCTATAACCTTATATACTTGCAAAATCAAACAAAAAGCATATGGCCACTTTTCTTATATCTGCATGTGTTTTTTACCTGACAATCAATGTGTTACATTTTTTTTTTTACTTCTTCAATTTCAATTCAACTTTTTTTTTTGCACGGGAAAAAGTTCAATTCCCCAAAAAAGAAACCCACCAATAAAGTACTTTTGGGTCATTCGAAGGCACGAAAAAAAGGTAATTCATCATATTTTCAGAAGTTTTTCCCCCTCTACCCAGAAATTTTTTAAATCCTTTATTTAAAAAAAAATTTCCTTTTCATTGTACTTTTTTTTTTTCCTTTACTTTTTTGGACATCGTGCTCAGAAGCTCTTCCACAAAAAAAAGTGACAGAAATTTAAACGTTACCCAGTTTTTGAACCTTTTTTTGGAAAAACTTTGAGAAAAAAAGTCTTCTTTTCCAAAAGCCCCTTTCCCTATCTTTTCCTTTTGAACATTTTTCCATTTTTTTTCCTTCAGTTAAAACCCCTTTTAGAAAATTGCACAGGATAAATATTATCATTTTCTAATGAAATAATTGAGTTTTTTTTAATTTTTTTTTCATACCCCGAATAAACCCCCCTTTATCAGAAAAAAGAGCCAACTAATGAAGAAAGGCCAAAAATTTGGTGTAAACAAAAACCCCAAACTAACAAAAAAATTTCCCATTCCCAAGAGGGGATAATGTAAAATGATGTGACTATCACCAAACATTTGCACTGATATTGAATCTATTTAAAACCGGCTGTTATCCTTCTTGTATTTCGTTAGGACTATAAACTGAGTCATTTTGGTATGTGCCTGCATGTTTGCATGCTGTTTGTACTAACATAGTATTTTTAGCACTTTTGTATGTGAAATTGTTTTCTTTTGTGTGTCAGATGGCATTCAAAATGATTTACAGTTTATTTATGAGGAAGAGTTGGAGGCAATGCACTTGAACTGCAGCATTACACAAGTGTGAATTTTTTTCCACCTTTTCCCCTTTATAGAAAAAAAAAAAAGCGTACAAAATTTTGAAAGTGAGGGATTTCTTTCTTTTTTAAAGGGCCATTTGGAGAGGAAAAACCTATCTAGCCCAAAGTTTAGCCAAAGAAAGGTGGGTTTGTGTCCCGGTTTAATGTAAAATTGCATCCTTCTGATAAGCCTTTGAGCTTGTCCCACCTACAAAACCCCCCCCCCCCCCCCCCTTCTTATACATAACGTTCCCCCTTGCAAATTGATTGATCTTTAGGTTGGCATTTTTTTTGGCATCGGGGATCGATTCGTTTGTTTTAGTGGGGCCCGCTATCGAAAAGGTTTTTTCGATGGGTGAGCATCGTTTTATGCGGGGAATAATTAAAGCCCTAGGGGGGAAACAACAAAAACCTTCATTTTTACACCCAAAAAAGGCCCTGGAAAACTAAAATTTAAAATCCCAACAGTAAAATTTGGTACTCCCCACACTTGGGAAAACAAACTTATTTTAAAAAAAGGGTCACAAAAAAAAAAGCCCACAGACCTTTTTAAATATCCCTGCTTGTCCCAAAAGCCCCCCCCTTAAACCGCATAAACCCACAAATTTAAAAAATGCCAAAAGGGTATGTTTTAAACATCTGTTACTTGAACGGACATTGAATATCCCGTTCCTGGAACGCAGCATGAGCCCCAAACCTGCTTGACCCCCAAATTTAAAAGTGGCGGGAAAAAAGGAGTTTTTCCCAACCCCACCTTTTTGGGTTAAAATGACATTACTAAAAACCTTCCTGGGCCACGCATGACCCGGGGCCCGGGAAATTACAGGTGGGTGCGGGGGGAAAGCCCAGGCGGGGTCCATATCAAATTAAACAAAAGGGTTTAAAAAGGGCCCTGAGGGACCCAAAAAGAAAAACTGTCTTTCTGAATCGATTGGGGGAAGGGGAAGTGTGAGAAACCACCCTTTTCCTCTGTACACAGTCAATACCTGGGAAGGCGCCCCCCCCTTTTTGAGAAAAGGCCAATTGGGCTTCATTTTGGAAATACTGGGGTTTTAAAACCGCTCCGGTTTACCCCCCCGGGGGCCCTTTTATTTTGGGCCCATTCTTTTTCTCATTTTACTCAACTGCTGGGGGAAAAAGGGTTTCCCCCTGTAATTTTTTCTCTGTCCTGCCCCAAACCCCATGCCCTTTCTGAATAACCAAATTTGGCAAGTTTTTCCTTCCCTTTCCCTTTTTTCAATTCAAAAAAAATTTTTTTAACACTATTTTTTTTCTTTGAAATTTTTTTAGAAATTTAAAAATTTCTAAAAACCCCTTTTTTTTTAAAAATAGGATGGAATCCCACCATGTCTTTTTTTTTCTCTTTTTTTCATTGTATTAAAGGGGTTGGGTTAAATACGGGGATTGATAGCTATGTTAAAGATCTTGCAAAAAAAAAATTTTTTTCAATATGTTTTAAATTAAACAGTTTTTCCTCCCTTTTTCCCCTTTTTTCCCCGACAGCCCCAAAACCCTTGACCCACCTTAAACAATTGTGAAAAAACAAATGTCTGTTAGAAAAAACATTTTTTAAAAATGGGGACCTGTTTATAGCTGAAAGAAAACACCCAAAATCCCCCCAAAAAATTCAAAGCGGGCCCTTTCCCATTTTGGGGTCAATTGTGAAGAAAAATTTGTCTGTTAAAAAACAAAAATTTTTTTTAAAATGGCCCTGTAAAAAATAGCTGCATGTCACAGAAAAAACCCCCCCAAAAAATTAAAAAGGATAACCCTTGAGCCACTTTGGTGAATTTTTAAAAAAAAATGCCTTTTTGAAAAAAATTTTTTTATAATGGGAAACCTGAGTATTCCCGGCATTTAAAAGCACATGCCCCAAAAAATTTTTAAAAAAAATTGATTCTCAGCCATAAAAAAAATTTTGGGTGGGGGAGAAATCCCACTTAGAACCACATTTCTGTTAAAAAGGGAAACCTTGGTTATTGCTGTATCCACAGAACATCCCCCCCAAAAAAAAAAATTTATTTTCTCAGCCACTTTTAAAAAAATTGGGGGGGAAAAAATGCCACTTTAAGCCAAAAATTTCGTTCCAAAGGCCCAAAATTTATACTGAAACTACAGCAACATGCCCCCCAAAAAATTAAAATTTATGACTTCCCCACCCCAAAATTAAAAAATTGTGGGGGAAAAAAGCCACTTAGAAGTACATTTTTTTTCCAAAGCCCCATGATTTTGCTGTATTCACAGAAAAACATGACCTCAAAACCATTGAAAATTTGCGAAAACTTTTAAGATAAAGGGATTAAATGGAATACGTTGTTGTCAAAAACCCCTTCTGTATTTTTAACATCCTCACAGAAAAAACCAGCAAAAGAACTGTTGGGAAAAGAAAATTAAAAAAAATTTCAGGAAAAAAATGATCATTTTAAAAAAATTTTCAAGAGGAACCCTTTCGTTTGAAAAGGAAATTTTAAAATAGACCCGGGAAATAAACCCTTTACCTCGGCAAAAGGGGGCCCCAAAAATCAAACAGAGATCCCTGCCTGATTCCTTAGAAAGTCAAAAAGAACCCCATTATCCTTGGGGGAAAGGGCCGGAGCGTTTGTCTTAATGATCCCCGCGTTTTGAAGGTCCGCTCAATATGGCTGGCTGCTTTGGGAGGACAACACCCAAAAGGGGGAGAGCCAGCTGGGCCATTCGCCCTTTTGGATACCCCAGAAATTATTGGGGGCCGGGAAAACATGCAAAAAAAATCGGTGTTTGCGCGATAGTCGGTTTCCCCCATGTCTTAACTGATCTTTTGTGTTGGATGTGTGCCTGCATTGCATGCGTTGGTGAGGGGGTTAAAAAAAAAAAATTTCCCGAGGCACCCATTAGGCTTCCTTTCCACCTTGGCCTTTCCTGCTGCCCCCCAAACGCCCCAAATTGGAAAATCTACTGCTGTCCGGCGCGGGGTTTGCCACCGTGGGCTTTTTGGGGGGTGAAGCAACCCAAAAGATGTTTTCCCGTTAACCCAAACGCAAGGGCTCCATTTCCGCATTTTTTTCTCTAATTTTGGGGGGGGGAAAAAGTCCTGATTTTTGTTTTGGGACCGGGGGTCCAGGATGGTGGCCCCCCCCAGCAACTGTTTTCTTTTTTGGCCCCTTTAAAGCGAGGATCATTTTGGGGGAAATGGAGCATCCCCGCACCAAAAAGAGAGGGTTGGAGCCCTTTATTTCCCAAGCCTCTGGGTCGAGGGGGGACTAGAAATGATCTTCCCATCTTCCCCTCCCCCTCAAATTCGCGCCAACCCTTTTTTCCCAAAGGGAGGGACCCCCGGGAACATCGGTTTTTAAAAAAACCTCCCCCTTAACCCTTTCCCCGCCGGCCCCCGGAAAAAGTTCCCACAGCCTGATTGCCTGATTATGCAAACCCTGAGAGCGAAAGCCCACCTTGCACTAGCCCGGGCCCCCAACCACTGCCCCAAGAAGACGATGAAATTTGTGAAACGTCGGGGGGCCCCCTGGATTTGAGGAGAGAAAGGGTCCCCTGGTTTTCCCCCATCTGTGCCCCTTCCCCCTCCTCCATCGGGTGGCGGGGTCTGTGTTTCAGATGCCCAAAACGTTCCAGGAAAATAAATTCCCCCCACAATTTCCTTTTGAAAAAGGGGATTGTCCCCACTGACCCTTTTGGTGGTTCTTCAAAAAAAGGCAAGGATGGGGCAGAGCTCTTTTTACCTGCCTCCATCCGGTGGTTCAACACCCGAGGTTCCCTACCCTTCTTGTCAGGCCCCTTGTGTCACTTCGTACTGTTTAAAGGAAAATTTCGTTTCTGCCACAATTTGCTGGAGCATGGGAGGGGGGGGAAATTTGCGTGTTGCCACGTCAACAATGAGACGGTTTGGGCGGGGAGGCCCCAAACTGACGCTGCAACGCGCCCGGGGGGGAAGCCGGGAGCAAGGCGCAATTTCAATTTAGACCCGAGCCTTCTTCAGCAGGCGTCCAGACCCGGGGAGTCTTTTAAAAAATTTTGGGCGACCAAAGGGTTTATGACATGTGCCCCGGCAAGGGATGTTTTTTTCCCGGAACCCATTTTAAGGGCGGGCCCGCAATTTCGCCCGTTATCGACACCACCCTTTCCGGCACAAGGTTCTTGGGCACCCCCCCCCCCACCGCGCTCGGGCTCGGTTTGGGTTAAGGGCCCTCCACAAAACTCCTGACCTTTTGTGTGGACGGGGCTCCAAGGCAGATTTTTAAATTTTAAACCGGTGGTTCTCTGGGGACGTGATGCCCCCGAGGGCCTTGGGGGGAAAAAGCCCTGACCATCCCTGACGGTTTTAAGAGCTGCCCAAGCGGAGGCCACCGTCATCCCCCGAGGGGCATCCACCCGTCCCCCCAGTGAGGGTGTTTACGAGATAAGCGGCCTTTCCTGTTAATAGTCCCCTGTGTTGGGGAGAATGGGAAATTTTCCCGGGCCAAAATGCAGACAAATTTGCTTGAAATTTTAGAAAGACACGTGGGTGGCCAAAGGCCCGAGCTGGGGGGTTTTTTCTGGCAAAGAAATGCCTGTCGGATTGGTTTAGGGGCAAGTTTAGGGCCATGGGGTGGCGGAAAACCCCTTTGGGCCCCCCAACGGGAAAGGGGAACAATTTTTCCCAACCAAAAACCGGGAATGCCGAATTCAGGCTTTTGGGGTTTGGGGTGGTTTTGGGGTTAAAATGTTTCTTTTTGCTCCCAAACCTGGAAGACGAAGGTGGCTGCTAACTGGCCACTTTACGGCGTGCAGGCGTCCAAATGGGAAGGAGAAGGGGGGAAAGGGTGGGGGTCTGGTTTGGGGCTGGGGTATCGGGCGACGGTGGAGGCTGGAAAGGAGGGTTGAGGTGATCCCTGATCATGAATCCCGAGAGCATGGGCAGTGAGGGAAAGCTTGGTGGGGCGGAGGGGGGGGTGGGGGAGGGCAGGGGTGGACCCTTGGTTTGGGGGCCCGGGGGTCGGTCTGCCTTTTTTGGCCCCAATTTTTCCCCCCCTTTTTAACTCATGCCTTCGTGCATTGGAAAAAGACATGTTGGGGGGTTAAAAACCCCTTAAGGTTCTTGGGCCCCTTTTCCCTTTTGCGTTTTCCCGGGAAAGGCGGGAATATGCAACGTGGGGAAAAAAAAGGGGTTGCTCAAAAAAGGCCCAGGGTTGAGAGGTCCCGGACCCTTTTTTACAGCGAAAAGCGAGGGGCGGGGGTTTTCCCCTTTACTGGGGGCGGAAAACTAACAGCGGGCTTTTTTTCGACGCCCTCTTTCCCCTTTTTTTTGGGGGACCCCCTAAATGATACTTACCCCCCCGTCTTCCTCCCCGTCCCCCTGATTAAGCGCTCGCAAGCAAATTCTGCGGAAAAGGGAAGGGGTTGGGTCCGCAATGTCGTCCTCTCCTTTATCATCAACACAGGGACTTGGTCGTCCTGACTTTCTGAACCGAACTGCGGGCTCCCAAACAAGGGGGCCCGAAGGGTTGCCGGAAACCCCCCGGGGTTTTTTTTTCCCATTTTTCCCGGGGTCCTTCCCCTTCTGATTTATCAGTAACTGGGCCTTTAGAGCGACTAAAACTCCTTTGATTTTTAAACATGCCTTTTGACCCCCAACCGCATTTTTTCATCAAAGAGGTCTTTTGACAATGGATTATCCCACAGTGGGGGGTTTCAAAGAGTTGACAAATTTTGGGGTGGGTTTTATGTTGGGGGGTTCTGATGATGCGAAAGAAAAAAAATTTTTTGGCCGTTTACTGCGAGGAAAGAGGGGGGTAAGGGGCTGCTAGATCAAAGGGTTTATTTAACCCCTGAAGGACAATTTTACACGAAGTTTGTTTTTCTTAGAGTCAAAAGGGCCCCCGACCCAGGGGGTTTACAGGCCGGACCCGGGCCCCGCAATGACATGTGGCATGCGTGTTTTGCCCGCATGGAAAAGGGCACCCTTTTCTCTTTCCTTACCCCCATGGCTACCCCCCTCTTTGCTTTGCTTTCCCACCCTGCATTTCCCCTCCAAGTTCAAAATATTTAAAAATTTTTAGAAGGTTTGGAATGTTTTTGGGAAAATCTCTTAAATTTAAAAAATGGCAAAACACTGCTATTTTCAAATTTTTTCCTAAAAAAACAAAAAAGCTGGATTTTAAAAATTTTAAAGCAAAAGGGGTTTTAAACAAAAATCTGGACTGGGAAAAGTCCAAAAACCCGTTTTCGTTTAAGGGTTTTTTTTTTTAATAAAGAAAAATTTTTTGCACCTTTTAATTCCCTTGGTTTTAAATAAAGAAATTTCTGTTTTAAAAATTTTAAAGAAATGCGCATCAATGAAAAATGCTGGGGGCGCAAAAAGTCAAAAAAAACGTAACCCGTTTTTGTTTTGATTAAAAAACTGTAAATTTTTTCCCCTTTAAAAACACCTGTGGTGAATTTAGAATTTTTGTTTTAAAAAATTTAAGTAGTGCTCGGTCAATGGAACAGTTTCTGGGTGCCAAAAGTCAAAAAAAGTAATGTTATGTTTTTGAAAAAAAAACTATTTTTTGCACCTTTTAAAAAAACCTGTGGTGAATATAGAATTGCGTTTTTAAGATTTACGTTTGATTTTGGTCAATGAACAGTGCGGGTGCGCAAAAGGGCAAAAAAATGTAAATGGGTTTTGTTTTGATATAAAAAAACGGGATTGTTTACACCTTTTAATTACCCGTGGTTTAAAAAAGAAATTTCTGTTTTAAGATTTTGTAGATGCTTCATCAAAGAACAGTGCTGGGGGGGCGCAAAAGTCAAAAAAAAACGTTTTAATGTTATGTTTTTTATATAAAAACGGGAATTTTTTTTTTCCTTTCAAATTTACCTGTGGTGAATATAGAAAATTTCTGTTTTTAAAATTTACCCCCCCCCCCCTAGATTTCCCGCGTCAAAAGAATGCCGGGGGGCGCAAAAGGGCAAAAAAAAATGTATGTTATGTTTTGATAAAATAAACGGTATTTTTTACACCTTTCAATTCACCGTGGGAATATAGAATTGCTGTTTTAAGATTTTACGTTTAAAGCTCACAATAACAGTTTCTGGGGGCGCAAAAATCAAAAAAACGTAATTTTTGTTTTGATAAATAAACGGTATTTTTTGGCACCTTTTTAATTTCCCCCGTGTTTAATAAATTGGGTGTTTTAAAAAATTCCCTAGATGCTGCGTCAATGGAAAAAGTGGTTTGGGTGGGCAAAAAGTCAAAAAACCCGTAACCTGAAAATTTTTTTAAATAATAAAAAGGGATTTTTTGCACCTTTCAAATTCCCAAAAAACCCGTGGGGAATATAGGAAATTGTTTTTAAAAATTTATGTAGATGCTGGGGTCAATGGAAAAAATTTCTTTTGCCAAAAAGTAAAAAAAAACGTAATTGTTTTGTTTTTTTTTTATAATAAACGGTATTTTTTGGGACCTTTTAATTCACCTGTGGTGAAATTTTAGAAAATTCGTTTTAAAATTTAAAAGTAAGGGTGGGGGGGAATGAAAAGGGGGCGGGCGCAAAAGAAAAAAAAAAGAAAATGTGTTTTTTGTACGATACAAAAGGGAAAAATTTTGGGAACAAAAAACCGTGCTCTACCAAAAATTGCTGGTTTGTAATTTTAAATGCAAGGTGGATAAAATCAACAGTAAAAGGTGTAATGGGTTAAAAATTGAAAAAACCCCATCTGAAAAGTATACAATTTAAAAAAAGTTTGGGGTTTTGCCCGAACAAAGAACCTGCAGTTAAAAAGAAATGTTTTTTATCCCAAAAATAAGTTCAGGGTGCCCAATTCAGGAAATATTTTAAAAAGCAAAAAATGTTTAATAATAAAGTATTTTCCCCTACAAAGGGCTACAATAAGTCTTTGGGGAAAATTTATCCATGTTCTTTAAGAAAAGACTTTTTGTGTTCGCCCGCGGGGCCCCCCCCACCCCCCCCCCTTCCCCCAGCCCTGGAATTTTTCAGCGGTTTGAGTTGCTTTTAAAAATTCTCTCCCCAACTAAAATAAAAGTTTTAAATCTCTAATCTAACTAAATTGGGAAAGGATCAAGCTAAATAAAATTATTTTTTCTCTGTTTAGAAATAGACTAAATTTTTGCTGAGCTGTTTTTGGCCCCGGGGAAAGCGCGGGCCCCAAACCCAAAAAAAACGGAGAGGAAAACTGAGGCTGAAACAGGGGAAACCTGTTTTATGTAAAAGAGGTCATTGATTTTTTCCCCGCCCAAACCCCAAACCAAACACCCTCCCCGTCATGACTTCGCACAAAACATCCCACCCGGGCCCATTCTTAAATCTCCTTTGCTGGCCCCCAAAATTACAGGAAACGCCGAAAAAGGCGTGAACCCTTTAAAAGTTATGCAAGATTTTAACCTTAATTAAAACCATGATCTGGGGGAAAATTTTATCACCATAAAAAAACCCTTTTTATTTCCCAAATTTTCGATAAAAATCGCCTTTTAAAACTTTCTGATCATCACGGGCCAGCTACTGAAACACTAGAGGCCTCAAATAGGAAAATGTCTAAAAACACTGTTTGTATGGGGAGTGGCTGCTCCCCCTTTGGTTTTTCAAATCCCCCATTTGCACAGGTTTTTTTTTTTCAATGAAGAATGCTTGTAGCTGGAATTTTTCCCCTTTCCCCCAAAAGTGGAGCATGAAACAGGCACCCGAGAGGTAAATATAGTGTAGGTTCCCATTTGGGATTGAGGTCGCCCCTTGGCGTCCCGCAGGTGGGGTTAAATAGTTTTGGGTTAAAAATGTACACCCAAAAACTCAAGGGTTTTAAAGTTCTAAAGTACAGGGAAAAGTTTTCCCCAAAAATTCCTTGTTCCTATGACTGTTTTTTAAATGCTATGGATTTTGTGATATTGGGTGTCAAGTATTTAAAACTGTTTTTGTCTTTGGGGTATGTTTTACACGGCAAATTTTGGGGGTGTACCCCGGGCATTAAATTTCGTACAATATTTACAGATTGAGCGCTCTGATTTTTAGACCTGTTCCCCGACATGTACTGAGCGTCAAGAGAAAGAAGCGACATATCACTTCTTTCCGGCCCTTACGCAGGGGAACGGGATGTTGAAAAAGGTTTGGGCCCGGGCCCAGCGTTTAGAAGTAAGCCTTTGGCCCGGGCATAAAACCCTGAAAGGGGTTGTAAAAAGCTGAATAAAGGCCCCTTGGGGGAAAACCCTAAGACTTTCGTTGCTGCCCATAGCAACCAATCAGCTCTCCCTGTTCATTTCATATAACGCTCTAAAAAAAATTAAAGGGAGGCCCTGATTGGTTGTTAGGGGCAACAAAAGAAGTCTTAGACCCACATAGTTTTCATATATGAGGCCCTAAGTGATCCCTTGTTATTACCAGAAAGTTATATTTTACACCTATTAAAACCTAATAAACCGTACTTGTTTTGTTTACTCATACCACCTTCCGAAAAATTTTATAAAAATTAATCAAGATAGTTCAAAACAGTACAAATGAATATGTCAACTGATCGTACAAAAAAGTTCTAGTGTAGTATACATCCTCTTCAATGTCCATCAACTAACCAGTTCCTGACCAGTTCCTAAGCAGAACATTTTCCTTTTCCTTGATATGCGGGTTAAAACACTTTTTTGTACTCAGCTATTCTACAAATTATTTCACTTTTTTTGGGACATGTAAGGCTTTTACAACATTTTTACATTAGATTTGTTTTTATAATATCAGGTAAAAAAAAGTCTCTTTTTCAATATTTGTTTTTCATTTATTTTTTTGCTTTTTTAGGACCAGCAAAAGTGGTGCTAAAATATGTTTTTTTATGTGTCACTTTTTCATCACAGTCATCCATATTTAGGTGATACAAGGCTTTATGGTCATCAAGGGGAATTAAAATTTTGGGCTTGGTCTGTCAGTTTTTTCATTTATTAATTTTATTGTACTGTGCTTTTATTTTATTTGTTTTACATATTACACCCTCATAAGTTCATAAAAAGGCCATTAGGGGGAATTTTTACTTTTTTTTTTTATTTTTCCCTGTAACTAGTTACAGGAAACATACAGCCCCCACTACTCACTGCAGAGTTGGTCTGGGTCTGATAAGATAGAGCAGCTTCTGCAGTCACTAAACTGTGCCAGTCATATGACCGCCTGGGCAGAGAAGCAGGAGGCCTGAAGGCTACCTGCTAATCTGTGTATGCAGTGCTCGTTGAGTGCTGCACATATAGTGATCGAGAAGGTAATAAGCCGTTCCTACCTTCTCCCTGGAGAGCCCGGCTTCTGCCGACAGCATGCTGCTCCTTCCCACAGCTGCACAGTGAGTGTGCAGCTGCAAACTCTGCATAGATGTTTTAATATAGCCATGCAGAGTGTAATGCCAAATGACTGACGTATTCAGTAGTGTTTCTCGAAATGTTTGAGAAAAGTTAAGTTCGAGTCGAACTTCACAAATTTTTAGAACTCGAGCTGAACCGAACATTTTACTGTACGTTCGAGTTCGACATGGCGTTCAACATGCCGTGGCAGTTTTTAGGTGCATTAAATCAGTGTAACGTGCGCCAGAAAGTACGATCCTCTCAAAAATCTGGCGTCAGGTATACCTTGCATAATAAACATAATGCTCCTAAAAAGGTGCATTGTGCAAATCGCGGCACACAGCATATCCTTGGTAGGCGCATTGCCCAGCGGAGGCGCATAACATATCATTACTAGTTTATGTAATGCGCCTCAATAGGCGCATTGTGTTATGGAGGCACACAACATATAATTTTTAGGCGCATTATAATGTGCCGTGCCCCGCGTATAATACGCCTTGCATTGGTGTACAGTTATGGATGGTAATTACAGCTTCTCCTCACCTGTATAGGTATAGAAATTAACTCGAACATCTCCTCCCATTGACTTTAATGGGGTTTTAGTTCGAGTCGAGCCTCGAAGCGAACACACTAAAGTCCGCGGTTCGATTAGAACATTTTACTGTTTACTTATTACTAGTATAAAGTTACCGGACGATCAGCATTAGTACAGGCCCTGACTGCACCCCCAATGGCTTAAGAAGAGCACAACCCCTGGTGGTTGCCTGCCCCATCTGTCTGTAAAACAATGGTCCTGACAACTTTTCCAGCCATAAACAAGCCCACATGTGGGTAAGTTGCTGGAAAAGTTACTGGAAGGTAGGGGTGAGAAACCAAAAACTATTGCAGTGTTTTGAAAGCCAAACTAGGCTGTATCCATAAGGGGTTAAGATATGATGTTTAATGCCATGAATTGCTATTTTACTTGAAAGATGTGAAAACTGAAAGTCCTAAGTGGAAATACAGTGCTTCTGTTTTACAGTCATTTCAATCCAGTTAGATGCATAAGAACAACTAGAAGGCTGTGTAATGCATCAAAACAAAGCTACATGCCCGGAATAACAATCTCTTATTTTTAATACTGTGTCACTCGCATGAAAATTTCCTGAATCCCCTATGACTACTTGCTTGCCAGCTATCTATTAAAAATAGAATTATTTAAAGCTCTGTGGAACAATATATGGCCATAGAGAACGCTATGCACGTACTTTAGGCGTGATGGGAAAATACATAGGAAAATCTGTATGCAGCTGAACCAATGCAGAGTTTTTCCTCTGTATCCAAGGGAGATGAAGTGATAGGATGCTGTCACCTAGAGACATTTTCTCTTGCAGGTAGCTATTATTATTATAAAAGAAAAAGTTTTTTTCTTCCTACTGTATTTAATATAATGAGTTTGTGTTTGTGCTGTATTGTCAGTTTTTTTTCCCTTTTAGATTTTAGAATGTAATCACTTTTTAACTATGTCATTGCAATTTCCTTTTCTCTTGGTCATCTATTTTCCTCATGCTTGCAGTAAAAAGAGTAGGGCAGGAGATCTTATGCTGTCATCCAACATAAAAAATATACAATAATGTCTCAGTGTGGGAGCAGTGGGACTCCGGTGGAGACTTATTAAAATGGATGCAGAGTCATAGCAAAGCAGTTTCGCAAACATCAGAAAAAAACTTAACTGAGCTGCTCTTAACGGAAAAACCTATCATAAGCTTTTCGACCTCTAATGCACTACACATTCCATTATAGTGGATGATGCTATAAAAATATTCTATCAGAGCCTCAGTATAATCTGCCTGATACTGCATAATGTAGAAAGTGGACTTATGACCTAGCATACACAGTACGTAAGTTACTGGTAAAGGGTACCTGTAAAGCTGAAGAATCATGCAGTCCAGTCCCTTAACACTGCCTTCTTGACTGGATTGATGCCCTGTAGGCCAGCTCTAGCACACAGTTGGGGTCGTTAATCATGCTAAGAAGGGAGACTGGACAACTTTGTAAACGTTAACACATTTTTTTTTTTTTTGAGGGGAAAAGGCAAAATGAAGCAACTTTCTAAGTAGAGTTTATTGAAATTGTCCATCCATTCTGCTTCTGTGGAGTCTGTGTAATTCGTTCATATGGCTGGCTGCTCCTGGCTCTGTTACCTCACTCTGCTCTCTTCTCCCAGTAAGATATAACAGCCCTGAGGGGGAGAGTGATTTATACAACTGTTCGCAAAGTAGAGAGCGAGAAAAGCATTCAGGTTTTCATGGAGGGGAAATCAGATAGGCCGTAGATATGGATTTAGCAAATGGAAATTTCTGAGGGAAGAAGAATCACATATGCTGTGTAACAGTATATAGTATCTCAATCCTCAGCATGAGTGTCTGTCAGTACCAGTAGAGAACCATCATGGGCTGTAGAAAGAGAAAACAGTCTAGAACGGATTCTGTGCCGATACTCGAGAGTTAGTGAAAGCTGCAGCTACCTACATCCAGTGTGTATTACTGAGAGGGACACCTCCACAGGAGGAAATTCTAAAACTGGGAGCATGTTGACGAAATGAATAAAGGAAGAGATATTGTAGCCTGAAGCGAACACTAACTTTCTTTTAAGCCGAAGACAAATGCTAACATATGTAAAATAACTGTTATCATGTCAACATAATTATATTATACAGAATATAGAATCCACATACATTATACATGTCTACTTTTGTATAAAACAGTGTTCTGGTGAATTTGGAAGATATCAGTGCACCACAAGGTGATACACCCTATGTGCAGACTGCCGCACAGGGACTCCTTAACCAACAGGGCTCCAAAAAAAATCAATACTAATAAAATAAGGTCCTATCTACTGACTAAGGCAGGGGTGTCAAACTCGTTTTCCCCGGGGTCCACATCGACCTCACGGCGTACCTTAAAGGGCCGACCTAATTTTAGAACTGTGTAAATGTAACTTCTCCTTAACAGTTAAGAGAGCTATTAAAGAGTAGTTTCATTTGTACAGTATTCCTTTACAATCAGCCCTTTGATGGATCAGGAGAAGGTGAGGCACAGGGGGAGGCAGGCAGAGGTGAAGCCAGAGGGAGGCAGGCAGAGGGCGAGGCCAGAGAGGGAGGCAGGCCAGAGGTGGAGGCCAGAGGGGAGGAGGCAGCCAGATGGTGGAGGCCAGAAGGGGCAGGCTAGAGGGTGGAGGCAGGCCCAGAGAGGGAGGCAGGCCAAGGTGGAGCCCAAGAGGGAGGCAGGCAGCCAGAGGGTGGAGGCCAGGGGGGAGCAGGCAGGCCAGAGGGTGGAGGCCCAAGAGGGAGGGAGGCAGGCAAGGGTGGCCCAGAGAGGGAGGCAGGAGGCCAAGGGTGGAGGCCCAGAGAGAGAGGCAGGCAGGCCAGAGGGTGGAGGCCAGAGGCAGGCAGGCAGGCCAGAGGGTGAGGCCCAGAGGGAGGGAGGCAGGCCAGATGGTGGAGGCCCAGAGAGGGAGGCAGGCTAGAGGGAGGCAGGCCCAGAGAGGGAGGCAGGCCAGAGGGTGGAGGCCCAGAGGGAGGCAGGCAGGCCAGAGGGTGGAGGCCCCGAGAGGGAGGCAGGCAGGCCAGAGGGTGAGGCCCAGAGAGGGAGGCAGGCAGGCCAGAGGGTGGAGGCCCAGAGAGGGAGGCAGGCAGGCCAGAGGGTGGAGGCCCAGAGAGGGAGATAGGGGGCTAGATGGTGGAGGCCCAGGGAGGGGAGGCAGGCTAACTAAATAAGACTGGGGTGGGGTTGGAGGACTAGCTGGTAAGGCCCCAGTAGTGAAGCCACTTACCAGCCTCAGTGAACGGTCCTCCGCAGAAGCAGGTATCTTCTCACCAGACAGGAAGCTCCTCTGCTCAGCATCCTGCCAGGCCTGCAGGGGGCGGGGCCGGAGCACTGAGCAGGTGGAGCCAGGCAGTCTGTGGTCTTTTACTGTGCACAGAGCTGCCGGCCCCGCCCCCTGAGCTCCCTGCGCTGTGCTGCCCGTGCCTGCTCCTGTCTCACTGAGCACAGCTCAGCAACAAGTGCCGGGCCGAATAGCACAAGGCAACAGGCCGGATTCGGCCCGCGGGCCTTGTGTTTGACACCTGTGGTCTAAGGGATATTTTAGTAAGCTATAGAGTACCAGAAAGTTGACAAAAAGATGAAGAAAACCAGATAGAAAATTTATGATGCTCACTACACGTTAAATTAATCAAATTTTTTACTGCAAGGGCCCGCGTACATTTTCTGAACGTCCCTTTTTTGCCTATCTCCACCACTGCATTGCACCATTGGACCTTTTCTGTGACCTGGAGGTCTACTGATGCTTTTTCTACAAGAGTCTGTGTCTTCAGAATCCTAGACAGGTCCATGGCAGGAACTTGTGACTTCACTACTTTTTTATTATATCACTTTTACACATTAAAGGATATATTTACTTTTTTCTGTAACATAGTTTCATAGTTACATAGGGCCTCACGTATGAAAACTGTCTAGGTATAAGACTTTCTGTGTTGTCCTTGGAACTAATCAGAGCTCCTCTTTCATTTCAAATAGTGTTCTCTGATCATCTAGGGAGCTCTGATTGGTTGCTATAAGCAACAAGGAAAGTCTTACACCTAGATAGTTTTCATACATGTCCCCCCCCATAGTTTATAGGACTGAAAAAAAACAGACGTCTATCCATTTCAGCCCATTATCCTATAGTGTTGATCTAGAGGAAGGTATATAAACCTTGGGGTAGAGGCCAATGGGTTAAACTTTCGCTCACTAAACATGAACATAAAATCTAAGTCAAAAATGGGTCCAGAATGGGAAGGAAAAACATGAGCAAAATAACTGAAGTGAGTACCAATAAATGTATTTGTCTTAGACTCTTAGAGAACTACATTACAGTGCCACCTCTGGTTACATTACCATTACTGTTATCATTTTAGAGCGCCATTGATTCCAGGGCACTGTACATTCAAGAGGGGGTTATATACATAGCATATGTTAAACAAGTACAATGTTGACAATAAATGACCAACTGGTACAGAGGGAGAGAGGACCCTGCCCATGAAGGCTTACAATCTGCAAGGGAGGAGGAAAGAAAAGAAGGTGAGGGCTAGAGACATATTTGCGGGGGGTGGGGAAAGTTGTGGCAGCGGGGTTATGTTACATGAAACTCTATCTTCCTCCTAATTTGTATTTTAAAAAAGAAACTCTGAGATTTCTTTGGCATCATGTTAATAAATGTTTCCCCAATAACAATGAAAATCTGGATCCAATGCAAACTCAGCAAAAACTGCAAGCTAGCAGACTCTGCATGTAGAAGTTTGCTCCTTAAAAAAGTGTTCTAAAGCATGGAAACATCAGCTTTCACCATGCAGATAAGCATTTTTCCTCAAAGCTTCATTTCTTTATGTTGACCTCATAACTACGAGTCTACATTTTCATGTATTTATTACATCTCATATCATTTTATGACTTTATTTTACTGCAGCAAAATTTTGTGTTCATTTATTGAGCAGTAACAATAATTGGAATAAACACTTTACTTTGACCTATTCCTACTCTTTCCGAATACATATTTTCAAATATTCTAATGTACTAATTTTCTTCTCAACATAAACAGGTACAATAAACCTTAAGTGCATTTCTTTATATTACAGTATATTACAGTAGAAAAGGTCAAACTTTAATGTAATGAAATAGCTACTTTTACAATTAAATGTATAGATGAATAAAGAGTCCAAGTATATAGTACATGACTAAGTGTGGCAAACACAATATTCACTCTGAGAAGGGGAAGGGAATGGCCCAGATGCTGAATGACATTTTTTAGCCAGATATAAAAAAAAGTCTTTAAAAAATACGGTAAGACTGATTTGTATTCTGCCAAGATTATTTGTCCCTTAACTGCCTATAGCTCAGTGTCACTTTGCCTTGGGCTTAAACTAAATGTCGACCCTTGAACACATTTTGATTTTTATAAACTTACATAGGTAAAAATATCTGTGCTGTCATTATAATGGCTGAGTTTTTGTTTCATTTTCCAATAGAGAATTCTAAATTCCAGGAAAAGACAAATCTAAATATTAAAATTTGCCTTTATTAGAGGAATCTCAGTGTATACCATTTTATATAGCTTACATTAAATATAGAAATAAACCTGCACGTAATAAATCTTTTAGGTGGCTGCACCACTGATAACACCAATCCTTTATCCAGAGAATAGGTGTTAAATGTATTATCGATGGAGATCCCACTGTTAACTATGACGTGTTAATGCCAAATTTCATGCATGTCATTTGAAAGGGTATTGCATAAAAATAATGATACAAAGTGGATGATTAGTTTAACCAGCGTCTGTCACTAGCACTCTTATTATATTAGGACATCTTTAAAACACCCATATAAAATATATTGGTTGTAAATGTATGCTAAAATATGTTTGTGGGCTTGTGGGCCCTTTTAATGTTTTTATCAAAGGCTAAAGGAGTTGAGGGGGGGAAGACCTGGGGGGGCCCTTAACTCTGTTCCTGTGTGGAAATCTGCCAATTTTTGGGCGGCCAAACTCATGGTCCACCTCCTGTCTCATTAGTGATAATAAGTTGAAACACAAACAGGAACATCCTATCACTGAGTTGGTAACCTCTTAGGCCCCTCTTTTCAAGGCTTATTCGGGGGACGATTGGAACCGTACTACGGGGCCGTTTTTGCGCGAAAAATACGGCTCCAATCCGCCCCCATTAACGCGGTAACCCCACATTTCTAAGAACTGGGGGATTCCGTCGCTCCCCCCCCGCTCGGCGAATCCCCGCGGGGGGAGAAAGGGACATGCACTTTAAATTTACGGGCGTGTACGCGCCGTAAATAAGCATTTAAAAGGGGGCCGGGGGGCAGCTTCCCCCGCCGGCCCCCGGCCCCGCCCCTTTTCAACCCGATTGCGGGGGGATCTGTCCCGCAATTACGGTTTAAAAATAACCCGTTTGAACGGGCCTTAAAAATCCTTTTAAACACCCCAAAACGTTCCCCAGGGTTAAGGTAAGTTAGGCTTTTCCCCTACACAGCACAGGTTTACGTTGATTTTTAAAAAATTTTCAGTATTTAGAATCTGCACAAATCTGATTGTAAACCAGTGTCCATAGACCACAGGGATTTTTACTGTGAGATTTCTAAACTGCCGGCCCTCTGCCAAAAGAAACAACATATTCTATTTTCCATCGGACTATCGTACAATTTTGCGTTTTTGTGCACAAACCCACGCCAAAAAGCGCAGTACATCGATGGTAAAATGCCATCGGATTTTGGATGGTATTTTAAATTTGCGGTGTAGACATAGCCTTATGGGTTAGGTAAGGTAAAAAAAAAATCAGGTTTAGTTCAATTAACACTATAAGCTAGCATGTCTGAATGTTCAGTTCAAAGCTTGCCATTAAGCACAAATGTAGAAACATAAGCAACATATATGAATGAGGCTGCGCTGGTTTTTAGTGTTGAGCGAATATTATCGACAAAGTTGAAATCGGCACATTTTTTTATGTTGATAAAATTTTTTAGATCATCGATAATTTTAGGTTTAAAAAATCTACATATCTATTAAGACCCCATTTTCGGCGCTTCCGTTTTTTTGGGGGCCAGCAAATCATTTTACAGAATGAGGGGGGTGAGATGTTTTTCGACGTCAGACGGGGGAGTTAGGGTTTTGCGATTGGCTGAAAAAAAAGCCTCTTTTTACATAAAACCCCTTTTCCCTTTCAGCCTCATGTCTCCAGGTCTCAGAGCAGAAGGAGGGCGCTCTGCTTGGCCAAACAGTCACGAAATTTTTCTTTTTCTTCACAGAAAACCTCTTCTTTAGCTGTGATCCTTAAATTTAGTTACATTAGAGTTTGGGAAGATTTTATGTAGTAAGGTAGAGAATTTTAAAGGAGCTCTCCGCAGTAAAGAAAGGGGGGGGAGAGGGGGGGGGCCCCCGGGGCGAAAACAGACAAGCTCTATAAAGAATACTGGATAATTTCACCAAATTTTAGGAACATTGCACTGCAATAGCTTTATTATAAACAGTTTTCTTTGAAATATTTCCTGGATTTGGGCAGCCTAACTTATGGGGTACACATTTTTTCTATAACTGCGGGCCTTTTTGGGTGCAAAACTCCCTTTTATTTCAGTAACATTTAATAGGTGTTTTTTTCAATTTTGCCCATTCCACTTTGTTGATATATCCCCTTGCACTTAAAATTTTTAAACCCACAATTTTATGTCCCACAGGGATTAAAAAGGGGCCAAAAAAATTTTTTGTATAAAAGAATACTAACAGATAGTTTTTTTTGACTTTGGGGCACTACCTTTGTCTTTGAGGTGTTTGCATTTAAATCTAAATCCAGAAATTTTAATCCCCCATGGTAAATTTAAAAGGTAAAAATATTTGTTTTTATACGAATACAAAACAAACGTGTTTTTTTACTTTGGCGCACTACGCTTTGTTCTTTTGAGGAGCTTGACTTAAATTTCGAATCCCATTTTTTAGTCACCACAGGGATTGAAAGTGAAAAAATGTCTTTATTATACGAATAAAACAGATAATGTTTTTTGATTTTGGCGCACTACACTTTGTTATTAGGAGCTTGCATTTACTCTAAACCCAGCATTTTTATAGTCACCACGGGTAATTAAAAAGGTGCCAAAAATATTTGTTTATAGAATACAAAAAAGATCCGTGTTTTTTTTACTTTGGCGCACTAAGCTTTTTTTCATTGAGGCGCGCACTTAAATTTGAATACAGCAATTTTTATAGTCACCACAGGTGAATTGATAGGTGCCAAAAATCCCTTGTATTATCCAAATACATTTCAAAACGTGATTTTCATTTTTGGCACAGGCCAGCTTTGTTGATAGATTTTTTTGCATTTAAAATTTTAAAAAAATCCAGCAATTTGTTTCAGCACGGGAATTATAGGTGCCAAAAAACTTTTTTTTACCCAAACATTTCAGATACGTTTTTTCTCACTTTGGCGCAGGCCCTTTGTTGATAGATTACTTTGCTTTTAAATTTGAATCCGAATTTTTGATCACCCGGGTAAAATTGAAGGGGGCCAAAAATACCTTTATTATCCAATACATTTCAGATACATGTTTTTTTCACTTTGGCGCGGGCCCCGGCTTTGTTGATAGATCTCTTTGCATTTATTTTGAATCCAGCAATTTGGTTTTGATTTGAGGAATTTGAGAATACTTATTTGCCGTCTTTTAAAAAGAGCTTTTAAAAAATTTTTTTCCCATATTCTCAAATTTTTATTTTCGAACTGGAGCAAAATTTTCAGGGGGGAACGAGAAAGGGGGGGGTAGGCTGGAGGGGAAGGTACAAGAAGGTGCTCCTTCCCGGTGGCGACAACACCATTCCAGGGGACCAGCAGGACCTTAGGCCTGTCATCGCGGGGTCGGGGCCCTGAATCTCGTAACGAACAGCGCGCCAATCTGCCTTCAGGTTAATGCACCGAAATCCAGCTTCTTACCTCCTCGTCCCCAGCCGGGCCACTGTCGGCATCAGAACACCAGCATCCGTCCAAAAAAGAAGCAGCCCAAATGTCAACTCTGTACCCACCACGTAAAATAATCCATTTCTAAAGACCTTTTTGATGAAAAAATGGGGTTTTGGGGTTAAAAGGGCATTTAAAAGATAAAAGGGGGCCCAAAAGGATGATTTTCCTGCTCTGACACCCATTTCTGATGCCTCAGAGGAAAAGGAAGGGAAATTTGGGAAAAAAACCCGGGGCGTTGGCAAGCCTTGCAGCCTCTTGCTTATAGCCCGCCTCCCCTTGATGCAGAATGTGGGACGCCCAAAGTCACCTGTTTTGAGATGATGATGACGACATGCGACCCAACGTGGTTTTTTAAAACAAATTTTGCTTCACCCTTTTTCCCACGGGACGGGGGGAAGACGATGGGTAGTGTCATAGGGTTCCCCCTAAAGGGAGGGGGGGTCGCAAAAGTCCGCGATATGATTCCACCAGCCACTTTCAGCGCAAACCCCGCCCCTCGCTTATCGCCGTAAAAAAAGGCCCGGGCCCCTTCATGCCGGGCCTTTTTTTGACCAACCCGATTCACCCGCGATGTCAAAACCCCGCCTATCCGAAACGCATAATAGGGGCAAAACCTTAGGGGGTTAAACCACCACCAACAGTTAGTCACATGAGCGAAGAGAGTTGAAATGGAGCAAAAATTGGCCAAAAAAGGCAGCCCCGACGCCGGGCCCCCAACCCACTGTCACACCCCTTTCTCTGCCTCCTCTCCCCACCAAGCATTCCCCCTGCCCGGGTCTCTCAGATCATGTCAGGGTCAGCCCTGCTTAAAACCCTTCACCTCCCCCAAAAGTCCACCAGCACCACCAGAACCCTCCTACCTTCCCTTCCGCCATTTGACGCCCTCCCCCGTGAGCGGCCCAAACAGAACCAAAGCCTTCGTTCTTCCATTTGGAGCAAAAAAAACATTTTAACCCCAAAACCATCCCAAACCCAAAAGCCGTGTCGGCATTCCCAAGGTTTTTGGCCTTGGAAATGTTGCCTTTCCTCGGGTGGCACAGAGGGGTTCCCGCAGTTTGGCCCTTGGCCCCCCAATACCACAGCCGACAGGATTTCTTTGCCAAAAAGCCTCCCTCCCCTGGCCAGCCATGTCATCTAAAATTTCAAGCGGTTTTGCATCTGGGGCCGGAAAAGTCCTCCCCACCACCTGGACAGTAAGCAGGGCCCCAGGGCACTATTTCTCGTACGCTCACTGGGTGAGTGGGTGGTTTTTGGGGGGTACGGGGGTCTAGGCTCGGTGCACGCTATTAAAAACCCGCAGGGTGGGCAGGGATCTTTCCCCAAAGGCCTCGGTGGCATCACGGCCCAGAAAAACCAGGCCGTGTTAAGCTGTGGGGGCACCCCACAACGGACCGAGCCTGGCGGGGTCCCAAAACTTTGTCAGGCAAGTGGTGTGCGATAAGGGAAATTGCCGCCCTTAGATCGGTAGAGGGAGCAACCCCTTGGGCCGGGCACAGTCTTGAATTGTCGCCAGAAATTTCAAAGGAAAACCGGGGTTTCCCCCCGCGGGGAAGGCTCGAAGTCTAAGTTCCAATTCCGCCTTTTCGACCCTGTTTTGTCCCGCCTGGCTGCGTTGCAGCGTCAGCTCGGCCTCCCGTAACCCCGTCTCATTGTTGACGTGGAAAACACGTGGAATTTCCCACCCCCACATGCTCCACGATTGTGGGCAGCACGCAATGCCTTACACAGTACGAAGTACACTGGCCGACAAGCACGGTGCGGACCTCGGGTGTTGACCACCGGAGTGGAGGCAGGTGAAAGAGCTCTGCCCCATCCTTTCCCCGTTTTGAAGAAGCCACCCCAAAATGGTCAGTTCGGACAATGCCCCGTCCATGACATTTGGTGATCTTGTTCTGAACATCGTTGGAAACCCAAACAACAGGTCCCCCCCCAGCACGGGGAGGAACGGGACACAGATGCGGACACGGACTTTTTTTCCGTCAAATCCCCAAGGCCTGACAGTTTAAAAATTTATCGGGCTTTATTAGGCATGGTTCGGGGGCCAGAGCTAGTGAAGGTGGGGCATCAGCTCCAGGGTGCATCATCTCAGGCAGTCGGGGGTTTTTTTTGAAAGGGGCCGGGGGCAGCGGGGGGGAGGGAGGGGAAATTCTAGCACCCACGTTACCCGACGTCCCCTGCCTTGGAAAGAGGTTGGGGCGAATTTGAGGCGGAGGAGGGAAAAAGAGGGAAAATCAGTTTTGCTAGTTGCCCCCGACCCAGAGGCTTGGGGAAAACAAGGCCCATCCTCACATGAGTGCTTGGGTGCTCCCTTCATCCAACATGATCCCCCGCATTAAGGGGCCCTCAAATGAAAAATTATGGGGGGGCCACCCTCCCGATCCCCGGGACAAAAAAAAAACTCAGCACTTTTCCCCTTTACCCACCCAAAAAGAAGTAAAATGCAGGGAAAAGGAGACCCTTTTTGATTTATAACGGAGCATCTTTGCGTCGCTTCACGTTCCCCAAATGTCCGTGGGCAAATCCGATGACACAGTAAGTGCCAAGTAGCCCTTTAGGGGCGCAGGGAAAGGGGGCAGAAAACCCCAATGGGTGACCTCTGGGAATCTTTTTTTACCACCCCCACCAAAGCTGCAAGCAGGCCAACCAAAAACAGAGACCAGCTTAAATCATGGTGCACGCATCTCTTTTAACACCGATGTTTTTGGATGTGTTTTCCCACCCAATAGACTTCTGGTATCCAAAATGTACGAAGGCCCCCGCTCGCTCGCCACACCATAGGGTGTTGTCCGCCCAGCAGCCAGGTATACTGAGCGGGACCTTCAGCACAGTGGGGAGTCATTTCAGACAAACGCACCGGGTTTCCACGATAATGTGGATCGTTTGACTTTCACAAAATGAATCAGGGCATGGACTCTGATGATGTTGTGGCCCCATTGCCGGGTCACCCTAGTTGCCGGGTTTTCTTACATTTCCTCTTTAAAAATGTTTTTTTAAAAAGTCATTTCTTACTGCAATTTTTTTTCTCTTTTCCCAACATTCATTTTGGTTTTTTCTGGAGGAGATGAAAGAAGCGGGGTTTAGACAACACCGTATTCCTTTCTCACTTTATCTTTAGAATTTTCGCATTGTCAATGGTTTTGAGGTCAGTTTTCTGTGAGATGAGCTATAATTTTTGGTCCTTTGGAACAGAAAAATGGTTTTAAGTGGGATTTCCCCTCACAAATTTTTTAATAGTGGCTGAAAGTCAATTTTAATTTTTTGGGGGCATTTAGCGGGGATACAGCAAAAATCATGTCCTTTGGAAAAAAATGTGGCTTTAATGGCATTTCTCCCCCACTTTTTTAAAAGTGGTGAGAAGTCATTTTTTATAATTTTTTGGGTCATGCTGCTTTTAAAAAGCACAAAGCTACGGTCCATTATAAAAAAAAAAAGTTGTTTTTTAACAGAAATATGTTCTTACAATTGTCCAAAAATGGCTCAAGGGTCATGCTTTGAATTTGTGGGGGCATTTTGCTTTGAAATAGCTATACAAAGGTCCTATTAAAAAAAAAATGTTTTTCTAACGACATTTTTTCTTCACAATTTTCAAGGTTTGCTCAAGGGTGAGGGCTTCAGAAACAAAAGGTAACATGTTAATGGGCACAAATTGCAAAAAGATTGTTTTTGCAAGACTTTAACATAGCTATCAATCCCCTTTTTGAGACAACCCCTTTTAATACAATGAAAAAAGGAAAAAAAACATGGTGGATTTTATCCCATTTTTAAAAAAGTTTTTCTAAATTAAACACAAAAAAATTGCATTACAAAATAGCTGGTAAAAAAATTTCCCTGAATTGTACAAGGGGTAAGGAAAAAATTACCAATGTAGGGATTCAGAGGACATGGGGTAGAAGCACGGACAGAGAAAAAAGTACAGAGACAATTTCCCCCCACGTTGATAAAAAAAAAAAAATGCCAAAAAAAGGGCACCGGGTGGAGCAGAGCTTAACCACAGTTTTCCAAATGAAGCTCAATTGGCCCCACTCATATGGGGGGCAAGCGCTACCCCGGACAGGGACAGTTTTTGTCCAGTGAAAAAAAAATGGTTTAAAGACCCTTTTTCCGGCACTTTTAATCTGGGTCATGCAGGTTTGGGGCTCATGCTGCGGCCCGGACAGGTTTTAAAAAAGTCCATGAAACTAAAATGGTGGTTAAAGACTCCTTTTCCCACACTTTTTAATCTGGGGTCATGCAGGTTTTGGGCTCATGCGGGGGCCCCGGACAGGTATAGCAATATCCAGTGAAACTAAAATGGTGGTTAAAGACCCTTTTTGCACTTTTTTTTAAATTGGGGGTCTGGGTTGGGGCTCTTGTGGCCCAGGACAGGTATAGTCAAAGTCCAGTGAAACTAAAATGGTGGTTAAAGACCCTTTTTCCGGCACTTTTAAAATCTGGGGGATGCAGGTTTGGGGCTCATGGCGTTCCAGGACAGGATATTCAATGTCCTTTCAAGTAAGATGATGGTTCAAAACATACGCCTTCGGCATTTTTAATTTGTGGGTGAGGCAGGTTAAGGGTCATTTCTTGGTACAAGACAGGGGTAGGAATGGTGTTGATTTTTTTTTTTTGTGGGGCTTTTATACCCAAAAGTGTGTTGCCTAAGATTAACACATATCCATTTGAAAATGTTGTGGGGTTAATTCCCGCCTCCCAACCTGTTTGGGGTAAAATGAAGGGGTTGTTTTTTTCCCATAGACTTTAATGGTCTCCTCATAATCGACCACCCCTATCGATATTTTCGATGAGTTTGACTAGACCAAACGACCATGTCATTTAAAGAAATCCTCAACACTACTGGTTTTCTTTCCTGGTCCGAGCCAAAAAAAAACTGTCGTAGCCCTGTCCGACAGATGTATAAACTGTCCTGAGCCAAAATCTGGTGCATGGTGCAACAGACTCAACACTTTTGTATGTACCAATTCTATGGTGGCATGTCATGCCAGATTCATATGATGCACCACGCACCACATTTATGAATGTGTCACAGCAAGATGTGGTGCAAAACTGTTCTACCAATACCTACCAATTTCACAGAGGGGAGGCTGAGAAAACGTTTAGTACATAAATGTACTAATGAGTAAACACACATTTTTAAAGTCTGTGGTGAACATTTCATTGATACGAAAAAGCTAAATAACCCTATTGAAGCGACTGTTTTAAGGGCCCACTTTTCATGCATGTCCTTCATAATAGATAAGGATATGTTTTCATTGCAAACTTAGCTTGTCTACATTTGTATCTAAAGATTGTAGTATTTATCTGTTTGACGTTCTAATAAGCCTTAGGGCACAACAAAGGACAGAACCAAAAAACTTAATTTTTTAAAAGGGAAGCCAAACTAAATAACTCAAAAGCTAATGTTGGCAAGGGGGGGATCTGTACAAAGACTTCCGCTAGGTCTTTTTTTTCAGGGGGGGGCCTTTATTTCTAAGCTTGCAAAAAAAAAGACTACGTTTTTTTTTTTTGGGGAAACAGGTGGGTTTATTTTGTGGACAAATTGTAGGGACTGAAAAGTCTTTTATTTTTTATACAACCACCCTGTGAACAATTGATATGGGCTTGTTTACAAATACTTGTATTAATGAGCCCTTTAAATGACCTTTAAATCCCATCTTTAATTCTCCTTATCCCAAATTCTTACTTATTAAACTTTTGTGATTTTAAATCCTATTCCAAGTTAAACCCATTAAAAAGATTAAAGCATAATAACATTAACTGTACAAATGACAGTAGTTTATTTGAGGACATTGAATCATTTTTTTGTGAATTTAAAAAAAAACTTTCCAAAATGTAATTTACGATTTGCCATTTCAAAAAAAGTGGGGAAAATTCAATTTCCATAAAGCTATTCAAATAGACAATTACTCAAAGGGATTACAGTATGTTTATTTGGGAGAAAAAAAAAACATGTTCTTGGCTTTAAAATTGTGTAATGAAACATAAGGAAAATTCGTGCTGTCCTTAGTAGAACTGCAACTAGAGAATTGCCCATGAATTAATATCCCCCAGGTCGCCCCAAGTAGCCTGCCCCCCCTCCCTCTAAAAAGTTATTTACACTTTAATTTATCTGGTGCATTTGAAATAAAAAAGTTGTTGATTAAAAAAAATGACATAACTTTTGCAAATAGTCAAATTGATGAAAATAGTTACCTTTTTGTGTACATAGTTCCTATGTAAGTCTGTAGTTACAGACTGCAAACAAACTCTTGCAGGATACACTATTTTGGAGTAGTATTATTCTAAGACGGGTCAGAAAGTTTGAATGGATCTCTTTAAGGGCCTCAAGTATAAAAACTCTCTAAGACTTTTTTGTTGCCCATAGCAACCAATCAGGGCTCCCCTTTAATTTCACATAGTTTTCTTAAAAAATGAAATTCTTACGATATTCATCATACGGGTTAAATAACATGACAGATTAATAGGCTAGGTTGATACACATGTAATATACAGCTGACTTTATGCACTGGTTGTGCGGGCTTTGCTCATGACCCCAAAGGATCTCCTGGATGTACCAATACGTCCGACTGCAATAAATCACTCCCAATCAGGATGTACCAGTATGTCCATTTATGCAAAGGAGTTAAAAGGGGTATTCCTACTTCATTAGTTAGTGTTAAACAAGTAAGCAAAGGTAAATAAAAACTATTACGAAATACATCACCGTTCTGATTTTGCTTCTTTACAGAGTCAGGAACAAATTTTATCTCCTGCATTTGCACACAACCTTTCTAGTTACCGGCCAACTTTCTCTGCTCTTACAGGCTGAAACATTGGCACAAAATGTAACATCACTGGCTGCTCAATTCTTTGTCTAAAATATTGGAGCTTTTTTTTACATTACTTACTGACAAGTCTTTAACCCTTTAGAGCTCTGTGTTCTTGTGCACTACAAACCTCAATAAATCATGTCACTCTATTAGGATAAGCTAGGAGAAACAGAGCTGGTGTGTCAATCACTGCTGTAGAACTATCCACATCCTAAGCAGTCTGAAGCTGCTTGCAGCTTTGGAAAACAACATTGTGAGACAACCCTTTAAAAGGAAAAAAATTAATTCTAGGATTAAGCTTCATTTACATAAAATTGTTCAAAGACAAATCAGTCCGTGCTACTTTAGAAGTTCAAATTTCATATAAGTAAATAATTCAAGTACATTATAATGTATTATCCGTTATATTCCAAATGTGCAAAATTAATAATAATAGAACTAGAAAGTGAGTATGCAACCCCTTGTCTCATTATTAGCTATTCTGATCTAAATGTAATGACTTTCTCTAGCTGCCTGAGAGGGAGCTATTTGTGGCAGAGCCCCCCACTACTCAGGACTCCAGCTTTGATAAACTGAGTACTCGCTACATCATACAAGAAAGGAAAGCCCTGTTTTAATTGTTCTCCCAGGATCTGGTATAAAAAATTAATTTTAAAAATAGATGCGACTTTGCTGTTTCTGTAATGATTTCTGGAATATTTTGGAGGTAAACAAGTTGATACAAATTATACCAATTGTAGAAATACTGTAGAGATGCTACTTAAATTATTTATAATCTGACAGTATACCCTTCTTCATTGTCTCTTTATCATAAGATGTGCATAAAAAGCATATATTTTGTAATAATGAACATAATAAATAAGGATAAAAAATGACACATTATAAAATAACTGGTAAGTGAAAAGTTTTACAATCTTGTGCATATAAATAAGAAAAAAAAATCGGCACAAAAATGTATCAACAATGGCAAGTAATAAAAGAAGAATGCAGGTGCCCTATTAGCACAAATAGACAACACTGAGGATGAAGACCTCTAAGTAAGAGCTCTACAAAAAACTGAAATATACATCCCACAGGATAGGGGGCTCTATGTAGTGCACTAGGGCTGGCTAAGAAATAAGTTAGATATATGCAGTCAGTATGGTTCTACTAGTGATAATGTTATAAAACAGGCGACTGTGCATCTATTTGCCAATTTTATTACAAGAACATTGTACAAAAGTTTACAGAGAACACACACAATCATAAAAACATAAATAAAACTAAAAATATAAACTAAAACATTAACACACTTAGCTTAGGGGTAAATGACTATGTGTTTCACAGGAATCAGAGACCTGATGAAGAAGGAAACGATTCATGTGAAATGTGTAGTCTTTTACCCCTAAGCTGTGTTTTAATGTTTTAGTTTATGTTTTATTCTACATTTTTATGACCATTGTGTGTTCTTTGTAAACTTTTGTACAATGTTCTTGTAATAAAATTGGCAAATAGATGCACAGTCGCCTGTTTTAGAACATTAGAACTAGGAGAACCATACTGACTACATAGATCTGACTTATTTCTTAGCCAGCCCTAGTGCGCACCATAGAGCCCCCTAATCTGTGGGATTTATAGCCCAGTTTTGTGTATAGTTTTACAAGAGAATTCTGACCAGACACGATGAACTCTTTTTGGGGAGGCCAGCTGCACAGGACTGTACCAATACCGAGGCTGTTAATAAGCTTTTAACTGTGTTGTACAGGATCTGTACCACACTGTAAGGTGAGAGCACAGCTAATTTAAGTTTTCTCTACAAATATTTGCTTGATCTACTTCACCAAGAGCGCCTTCCCCTTATTTTTATTTTTCCTCTTTTCCCCCCACCCCTTTGTTCTTTCACCGAGTGTCTACTGTAAGGATAGGTAAGAGTTCTTGCAGACCAACCTATCAATATATGGTGAGTCATTCATTTGAATTACTAGTATAAACTGATCATCCATAACAATAAAATTACCAGCCTAATATGATGCCTGTCACCATTTTGCTGCCAAAACAACTCTGATCCATTGTGTGTTAGATTTCACAACACCTATGAAAATGTCCTACCATGTGGCATCAGGCACATACATCTTAGCACCACATCCAAGTCCTGTAATTTGTTAAGGCATTAATGAGTTTAATGCATATCAACAAGCATTGGGCACCCATGGTACTGGCACTGGTGTATGGGTTACCCCTTTTTGGAGTACTTTTGGAAGATTCTAGCCGCTGGACACTGGGAACACCTCAAAAGATTTGTTAATATGGATCTCAATTAATTGTCTAGACATCATAAGGAGGTCCTTGTCAAAGTCACTCAGATCCCTAAACTTGCCCATTGTTCAGGCTTCCAACATTCCATTTGAGATCTGACTGTTCACTTTCTGTCTAATGTATTTTAACCTTAGGCAGTTACCACTGATTCAAGACAGTCAATGTTATTTTCTTCACCTGTATTTTCAGATTTCCCCTGGTAGTAGCAGTTGATCACCAGGAATTCCAAGAGCTAAATCTCATGTTGGCAGCTTTTCAGAGAAAGGATCTCCATGATAAGATGACTCCATTTGGAGCTGATTTTAGAACCAGTCACTTGCCACTAAGGTATATTTGTTATGGACTGATTCATGAATAAGCTATTTGACTTCATAATGAAATGTCTAGTAAATGCAGTAATGATAAAGTTTACAATGCAATGATTGGCACACATGTATCAAAGATGAGCTTGACCATTATATCATGGCTTTCTGTGTTATTTGTACGTAGATCACAAACAAAACTACTAAAATGAATTTAAAAAGTTGAGATAATTGTCTGTGCTGTGATATCATGTTGTGTTATCTGTCAAGTTTATTTTTGCAACACATATTCAGGATGGCACCACCGGTGGAGCCAAGCACCATCAGGCCATCACCATGTCCATCCACACCTCATATCATTTGTAGTGCACTGTAGAATAGCTCATTATTAGAGAGGAGTGAGCAGTAAAAAGTTCTAGTTCAATTAGAACCTCGAACCTTAGTGTGTTTGGTTCAAGGTTCTATTCAAACTAGAGCTTGAACTCGAACCCCATTAAAGTCTATGGGAGAATATGTTCGGGTTAATTTTCATACCTATACAGGTGAGGAGAAGCTGGAATTACCATCCATAACAGTAAACTGGATACATGGTACAACTTAGTGAGAAAATTTGACAGAAGAAGAGTGACAGAAGAAAATTGAAAGGCTAAAAATACTTCATTCCTTTTTAAATGGCTAACTGAAAAGATGAGGACAGCTTGCAAGCAGGGGCTTAGCTATAGGAGGTGCAGCGGTAGCAGCTGCTATGGGGCCCTCCATCCTGAGGGGGCACAAAAGCCCCTTTGACAAATAGGAGATTTGGAGACTATGTGTTATATAATTACTGAACCCCCAAAACTGCAAAAACTGAACTTTTGAGCACTGTGTATGATTTAGCAAACCCAAGCACTCTGTATAATATATATCCATGTTTATGAGAGTTAGGCATTATGCTAGCCTGCAAATGTCACCAAATAATAGCTTCTCGGTGTGGGAAAGATGCAGCCAGCAATACCAAACTCCCTAACTATTGATGTCTATGGAGAGGAAAATGCTATCTAACTAACTAAGAGCAGTCAGCAGTACAGTACAGAGAGTGAGCTGAAAATTGCGTTCACAAGACAATACAGTGGAATATATATAACATGGTAATGTGATTTAAGCAGCCAATGAGAGCCTTACACCTCAGCGATGACGTTTTTGACACTTCTCTGTGCTCTGCACTAATTGGATGGCCGCTAAAAGTGCAGAAAGGTGATTGGATGGCCGCCAAAAGTGCAGAAAGCTGCTAAAAACAAAACTGAAAATGATTTGTCGAACTAAAACTAGAACTTTACTTGAACGAACTGTGAAATGTTCGGTTCAAGTTCTAAACATTCGAGTTCTACTAGAACTTTACTTTTCTAGAACGGTTCAATCAACACTAGTCATTATATTTAAATAAGGAGGAATATTTGTTTTACATGCAAAACAACCATATTCTATAATAATACATAACCCTTAATGATATGATCTGATGAACACTGCTATATCAAAGCATGGGCACATCAGAGGATCTTTTGGTATTCCAGAGTCTATTCAGAAATTAGCTGAGGTTAGTGTAAGTCAGTATGATTGGGAAAACAGTTCAATTCCTGCTAGATATTGCCCTACTAGGAAATGAAAATCATCAATGCAGCAGACATTGTAACATTTGTCGCTACTGTTTCGCCATGTCACTATATTTTACAAGTGGTTACTACAAGTTGTTTGAACTTAGCTCTGTGTGGTCCCATTACCATAGTATTACTGGAAAAATAGAATATACTGTATTTGTAAGATATATCTAAGATATTTTTTTAATTGATACTGTGATTTTTGTATGATGATACATTTGGTATTACAGTTATGTATAATGCATGTGGATTTGTTTGATAATAGAAATTATGAAATCGCTACTACATTCAAAACTTGTTAAATCTTATTTCACTATCCTGAAAGAAATATAACAGATAAGTCATTTCATGTAACCACAAATGCACAGAAATAGCCAATGAATCCTAAAAACATCCAAAACAAAATCCTACCATTTAAAACATAACCTTTGAAATATCAGGACATTTAAATACCTTTAGAATATAAAATGAAATACACATATAGCATTCACATACAATGGATCATGTCATTTCTGTATCAATGCTATTTTAAATAAAATCTCAAAGTGATGCAGATACACAAAAGCAGTCTTAGGCAAAGTAAGTAGAACTATTATGTTATCCTACTCTATGTTTACATTGATGTCTGTGGGAGATTATCACCAAACTCAACAGTGCATGTGTCCCATTTGCTCTGGATCGCATTTTAGCACAGTGACAAGAGTTCTGCAATGATCAAATGCATATTGGTTAGATGATCTTTTCAACCAACCCCCCTTACAATACTTTAAATATCTAATGAAGACATATATTAATCAATCCCATAGCGATAAGATCATTATCATTTAAAGGTAGGTGCATCTAAATACCTCTATATCACTCACCATGCCATTTTACAGAGCTACAGCCAGATTCAGGTTTATACTTCTTGGTTAGACTGTAGGTATGTCTGCAGCAGTTGATTTATCAGCTGTACTATCCCTAGCTACTCCTGTTAAAGCAGTGAGCAAGGCTACAGAGCTTTTAAAAGTTAAAGCTTGTCAGTAAGTGATGTGAACAAGCTTATAGCTCTTACAGTTAAGAAACACAGCACAAAGTGATGTCCCCATACTGGCCATTGCTAGAGCAATGAGAGCAGAAAGACTGAAGGTAAGTGAAGCTTGTGTACACAAGCATGAGATAAGAATTGCTTCTAGCTCTGAAGAGAAGGAAAATCAGAACAGCAATGTATTTGGTGATAGACATTATTTACCTTTGCCTAAATGTTTTAACCTAATCAATGAGATGTCAGAAGACATGCATCATTGGGATCACACACAAAATGTATATTAGACATGTTTAATGTCTAGTACTTTTACAAAATATATAAAATACAGAAAAAGTTGCCTTTATTTTACATATGAGGAGCAAGACATGATTGTTTTATTTAATCCATGTGTATAAACAATATTCAGCTGGAAAATCTAAGGATTCTTTTGCAAGATTTTTTGGTCCCAATTACCACTTTGCAATGGGGATCTTTTCACTACTTGCAATAGGTCTGTACGTTCATTAGGTGCTTCTCTCATATCCTTAGAAAATAACTTTTATCATTGTGGTCCCGTTTACTCTGACCCTCTCAGGTGTTATAGCTGGTCTTCTAGGTAGAGGAGCTTTCAAGGGGTTTTATAAGACTTTTAAAAAACCTCCCTACTACAACACATGGTAAACTTTACTTACAGTTGAAACCAGAAGTTTACATATGCTATACAAAAAGACACATCTGCATGGTTTTCTCACTATCTGAGATGATATCAAAATAAACCTTACCCGTTTTAGGTCAGTTAGGAACCAAAATTATTTATATTTGCCAAATGCCAAAATAATATGAGAGATAATTTTTAAGGCATTTTTTTTACTTTCTGCAAAGTCAAAAGTTTACATACAATAGGATTACGATGCCTTTAAACAATTTTGGACAGCTCATATGATCATGTCATGTCTTTGAAAGCTTCTGATTTAATCAGAAACACACCAGTGGATGTATTTTAAATCACACCACAAGCACACTGCTTCGGTGTGTAACATCTTGGGAAAGGCTAAATCAGCCAAGATATCAGGAAGGGAATTGTGGACTTGCACAAGTCTGGATCATCCTTGGGTGCAATTTCCAGATACCTGAAGGTGCCTCGTTCATCTGTAAAAACAATTATATGCAAGTACAAACAAGATGGGAATGTCCAGCCACCATATCGCTCAGGAGACAGGTTCTGTGTCTCAGAGATGAACATGTTTTGGTCTGACATGTGCGTATCAACCCAAGAACAAAAGACCCTGTGAAGAAGCTGGCAGAAGCTGGTAAGATTGTGTCAGTATCCAAAGTGAAACGAGTAGTGTATCAACATGGGTTGAAGGGCCACTCTGTCATGAAGAAGTCATTACTCCAAAAGAAACATATAAAAGCGAGATTAATGTTTGCAAATGCACACAGGAACTAAGACCTACATTTTTGGAGACATGTCCTGTGGTCTGACGAAACTAAAATGTAACTGTCTGGCCCTAATGACCATCATTATGTTTTGAGGAAAAAGAAATAAGCTTGGAAGCCTAAGAACACCATCCCACCTGTGAATCATGGAGGTGGTAGAATCATGTTGTGGGGTTGTTTTGCTGCAGAAGGGACTAGTGCACTTCACAAAATGGATGGCATCATGAGGAAAGAAGATCATGTGGCAATACTGAAGAAACATCTCAAGAAATCAGTCAGGAAGTTAATGCTTGGATGGAAATGGGTGTTTCAAATGGACAATGACCGGAAGCATACTGCCAAACTGCTTACAAAGTTGCTTAAGGAAAACCAAGTCAATGTTTTGGAGTGGTCATCACAAAGTTCTGATCTCAAACCTATTGAAAATTTCTGGGCAAAGCTGAAAAGGCAGGTGTGAGCAAGGCGACCTACAAACATGACTCAGTTACACCAGTTCTGTCAGTAGGAATGGGCAAAAATTTCCACCAACTATTGTGAGAAGCTTATGGAAGGATATCAAAAACATTTGACTCAAGTCATACAGATTAAGGGCAAAGCTACCAAATACCAATGAAAAGTATGTAAACTTTTGACTTTGCAGAAAGTAATAAAAATGCCTTCAACACTTTTCTCTCTCATTATTCTGGCATTTGGCAAATTTAAATAATTTTGGTAATCCTAATTGACCTAGAGCGGGTAAGGTTTACTTTGATTTCATTTCAGATAGTGAGAAAAAAAATGCATATGTGTCTTTTTATATAGCGTATGTAAATTTCTGGTTTCAACTGTACCTCTTCCATCATCACAGCTTCAACACTGCCAGTGCTCCAGTATTCCACCACAGAGTCTCACTAATGACATCACGTTCATGGATCACATAAAGTTAAAGCCAATCACTAACCTCTGTGATCAGATGCAGTACATACAGGCATGTGACTGCTGAGACCAGAGATTGATTGTAAATCAGAAAGAAAAAACTAAATTTTCTATAAACGTGAAATATCATATAAAAAGCCAAAAAGGAAATGATATTTAATTAAAACATAACTTTTACTAAATACTCTTTAAGAAATACAAAAAACAAAATGTAAATTACAATAGAGGACTCACCAATCCCCAGTAGGTGTCAAAATCCAAGATTTCATCCAGACATGTCAGATCAAAATCCACACAAAGCCAAATTAGGGTTGATAAGACCAGGGCCATCCTGTCTGTATCAAAATAGATTCCCTAGTTCAAGCCTTAGTTGGATAGGCACCCTGACAAGAGCAGTCCCACGAATCTATAACTGTTAAACCCTCAAGCAAATTGCCTAGTGCTAACAAAACAAATATACATTTCTCAGATGCATTTCAATTGGCAATATTCAAAATAATCAGTGGGTGAATAACAAAAGGATTTAGATAAAGTGTGATAAAAAACACTAGCATGCCTCCAGGGTACAAGGCTGGTATGCCTACATAAAGTAAAATTCCCAAATGATAACCAAGGCTACTAGTGTCTGGGTCTGAAATATATGTATAACGGTAGATATTCCCTCCAATTTGTCCACTATGTTTCCACCTGTGAGCACAAAGAAAAGAGCAGGCATCTGAATAGTCCAACATACATAATCGGTTGTTACCACAATAGTCAATATAATGTGCTATCCAGGGGTCCTCCAAATGTCACTCTGGTCCCTCCACCACTCAGTGTTGACTAAGTCATAGCACTCACGACTGCGAAACCCGCAGCGCCTCTTCCACGCTTGCGCACACCTTTACTCCCATCCGCATCTACGTCTCCAAACACTGCCGACGTACATGTAAAACTGCGGATGCGCAGGACCATATCCCGGCACCTTTCCTGCACCTACTCACACACTAACTAATGCTAAGTAAAACATATTTCAAGCGTTGATGCTTTTAATGCAATTAGGTGCTATACCAGTGCGGAAATCATATAATAAATTGGAATTTCAACAGAGTAGGTATCAAAAATCTACTATATTACCCATAAAGAATAATATAGTATATTTACATTCCAAAAAATATCTGCTGACAGTAAAAATCATATGTAGGAAAATCTATATGGACTCCATATTCCAATTAAACCTCTTAAGCAATAATGATATATCCGAGGACCTCTATGGACTACACAGAAATTTTCATCTAGACCGTAACAATACCACTTATGCTCATCCGGGGGGCCATAGTCTAGTTACAGTTAAAACACAATGTCACAAAACTGATACCCTCCCATTGAAACCCCAACTCTCCAATAAGGAGTAAGATAAAGGCAAGGATGTATAGGATGTATTGTCATTTAGTCCTTTTGGATAAACACAATTCAGCCTATCAATCCATTGGTACTCTCTATGTAAAATAATTTTATCCCAGTTCCCCCCACATGGAGAGGAAGTAACTAGGTCAATCCCAATGAACCTTAAGTCCCCCCCACATGTTTTGTTCTTATGTGTCATATGTGTCCCCCAAATGATCTCCAATATGTCTATGCAGTTCCCTATATGTTTTCCCTACATAATTTAACAGGCAAGGGCAAATGGCCAAGTATATGACCCCACTCCACCAACAATTAATTAAATTCTTAGTCTTAAACTTTTTCCCAGTGGGTACACTTTTGAATTCCTTTGTATTCAATAGAAATTTACAGAAACTACTTGAACCACATCAAAAGCAGTCAAGTGGTTGCCTATTGAGCCAACATTCCTCCCTTGATATTCCTAAATAGTGGCTCCTAACCAATCTATCTTTAAGACTATAGACCTTGCGGTAGGTAATAAGGTGTTTATCAGCTAATAGTGCCTTCAGACTCTGATCTTGTAAAAGTATGCCCCAGTATTTAGAGATAATTTCACAGATCTGTTGGGACTTGCATTCAAATGTCCCGATAATGCACAAGTCTGCCCTTCCCTCCAACGGATGCTTGGTCTTTGGAGTCAACAAACCCATGCAATCCTGACCATTTGCAAAGTCAAATATCTTCCTCAAAACTCTTTTTGGGCAACCTATCCTAGTAAATCGATCCTATAATTCATTTGCTTGTCTCAGGAAGGTTTCATTATCAGAACAGTTTCAGATAACAGATGGAGAAACTGTCCCCGAGGGATGCCCTTCAGCAAAGGTCTAGGGTGGCAGCTTTCCCATCTAAGCAAACTGTTAGTTGCCATCTTTTTTTCTATACATCTTAGTCCCCATAGGGTTATCTGGGTTATTTTTAAATCAAAAACATCCAGAAATGGTAATGTGTATTTATTAATTTCATACATGAATCTTATGCCTAATTTATTGACATTCAATGGCTGTAAAAAGGTGACAAAACTTTTCTCATCCCCTTGCTAGAGGATAAAAACGTCATCAATATACCATGCTCTTATTTGAACATGATTGTGATGTCATTCAAACTCTTCAGAGGACACTACCTTGGTTTCCCATCAGCCCAGGAACTCATTTGCATATGTGGGAACACAAGGGCTCCCCATCGCTGTGCCTCTGAGTTGGTTTAGGTTCTCCCATTAGATAGAAACACATTACTATGCAATACAAAAGATAGAAGATAAATGATAAATTTATTATGCTGCTTAAAATGACTGTCCCTGGAGTCTAGAAAATGTTAACAACCTCCAAAGCCTTCTCATGCGAAATTGAGGAGTAGAGTGCCTCAACATCTAGCTATTGTTATTTACATTTTGTTTGTTGTATTTCTTAAAGAGTACTCAGTAAAAGTTATGTGTTCATGAAATAGCATTTCCTTTTTTGTCAGAGATTGGTTGTAGCATGATGTGATCTATGAACGTGTCATCATCAGTGAGGGACCTGTTAAAGCACTAGAGCTCTGGCAGCGCTGAGACGGTGGTGATAGGTGAGGTACATATGAGTTTATTTTGTATTTAAGCACAGTGGGAGGTGGTTCGGAAGTTTTTAAAGTTCTGGAAAGCCCTTTTCAGGTTCCCATCTTTTAAGAGGAAATTCCAATATCTAGTCGACACATTTCTTATCTGTTTAACGCCTGTGTCAAAGCAGCCAATAATCATCAAATCAGAGCATTCTTCAGTTTCCTTTATCTTTGGAGAGAGAAGAATACTTTTATCCCTATTTAACGCCTCTTGATATGCCTCTTACAATATCTGAGTTGCTTCTTTAGATGCTTTTTTCATGTATCCTCCTTTAAACTCCTTTCAGGTTGTTTTATTCAAGTAGGCTACTTGATAATTGTGACAATGTTGGTTAGCAGTTTCAGTGTCATTAAGATTATAGTTATTACTACGATACATTATCAAGTTAGGTTGTCACCTTTCTGTACATTACTTACTCCTTCTCATTTGTAGTTTAATATGAATACGAGATGAAATTTAACTTTCAGTTGTTAATATCTACTTCATTAGTGACATAACCCTTAGGTTCTCAACTCTTTGTATCTAAGGTCTATCTGTACAATCCCCATGGTGATTCAATGTACTACACAGCGTTAGATCAAAGCCTTGGGGGCCATTTGTCATAAATGATTTAACTAGAGGGTACTTGGATTAAGAATGTTGAGAAACACTTTCACAGGGGACCTACTTCTTTATTATATCGAATACATGTTAATCTATATAATGTATTTAATATTTTCCTGTCCCAAAGGACATGCCTGTGAGTTAACAATCTTTCTTAAAGTTCTTAAAAAATTAAGAATCTCTCCATTTTAGTTTATCAAATCTTACACTGTAGTCAGTTTTGTACTTTTCAAACAATTTAATTTCCAAAAAAGAAATAAATGCCCTCTCTCTTTTATAGCAATGCACCTGGAGGGCTTGTTGGCAGGAGACTTGTTTGTTGTCTTAGTGACTACTCTGAAAGGGGAAGCACTTAATGGTTTCTGATAAACAAGCAGAGAACTGCCAAATGAAATTTTGGGCCCAATACCATAAATCATTGGACAGTTGACTACAATAATAAACCTACTTGGCTGAGTTTGTCTTAATTCCGGCAAAAAAAGCAGAAAATTCAGCTTTTGCCCTGACCAGGATCAGCATCTCCACAAAATCTTATTTAAGTACTAATCTCAAGGACTTTCCTTTGAAAATTAAATGGGTTTTCTAGGTAAAAAACAAAGTCTAGAAATGTGTTATACAAAAAAAAAAATACATACATTTGTACTGCTCAGCACTTCATAGCTGTAGCTGTTGGCAGTGTCCTTCAGTCTCTGTTAACTTCCTGTTCAGCGGTGGGTACATAACCACTGCAATCAATTAATGGCTTCAGCAGTCATGTGCTATTGCTTTGACATCAACATTCAGGAAGTGGACGCCAACCACCAAACCGGAAGCCAATAGAGACTGGAGGAAATCACCCATGGCTGCAACACAGCATAAATAAAAAAGGTGAGAAGGTATTTTTTATTTTTATAAATGACCCAAGCTTATTTTTATTTTTAACCTGGAAAACCCCAGTATAAAGCATGGGGACAGATTAGTAATAAGACATGTGTTGTGACATGAGACTCTCAGAAGAAAAGTAATCTCAGTAGGCGTTACTTGTCATAAATGTATCACAATAAAGAAAAGTACAAAAAAAGTGGGATGGCCCTACAAACTCTGACACTGTCCAATAACTGTACTCTCTATTAACAAGGGAAATACAGTAGCAACATGTTAAGGAGGAATAACAGGAATACAACAATACAGAACTTGGGCCCACCAGTACAGTTGAGTCTTGGGGCCCACCACTATAGTTGATTTTGGGGCCTTTCCTTTAAATACGGTACATGGCTCTTGCTTTTTGCCTCTATTTCTCTGCCTTTCTCCCGACAATGCAGCCATAGGCCTGCCATGCTCACGGGCTTGCTATGGTCAGGGATACAACAGTGGCTCTTCTTGCTCCCTGGGCCAGTCCAAGCCTGATTTCATGGGATGGTCCAAAAAATGTACTAAGTTACACATGTCAAGCAAGATGACAGGTTCTTTTTTAATGAAACAATCCAATAAAGATGTGCTTGTTTCCATTTTATTATTACAGAAATAAAATACTGACTGTTTGTCACGAACACTATGACAGTCCTAAAACATATCTTCTATTTTGAGTCAAAGTCTTTCTTAGACTCAATTAATTATATAAGATGCCTTATATTAAATTCCAGTTGGTTCTGTCATAGGGTTAATAGTGCCTATTTATAACTTTACACCTCACTTGTAATAATAATAGTAATTCTCTACTGAGAATCACATACTACAAGGAAAGGTCTGCTTTCATAAAGAACTTTTTTTTACATGCACACAAAAAGTAATGAAGCCATAGAACAGTATGTCACTGAAAATGAAACTTGGTAAGACCTGTGGCCTTTAGTGAATTGACAGTCTAGTATCAGAGAACAAATCATTTGTATCATAAAAGAAAATGTGCTATGGGAGAGACTTCTCCGTGAAGGCGATTTAATCTTTTATAATGTTCTACAGATACACATGACTTCATAGATTTTTAAGAGCACAAGCAAAAACAATTATATCACAGGAAGAAGTTAAACTCATTTTCTAGGCACAAAATTCTATAACATCTTTGTGCAAAAATAGGTTATAACAATTGTGGTGTGTTACAATGGTGCTCCTCCAGAATGTGGTGATACCTATACCTGTAGAATATAGGTAAATGAGGTGCAATATGGAATCTGGTAAAATGTTTCTCTATAGTGCTGAAAAGACAAGCTTTTCTACAATTTATAGAGTGTATTCTCTATACAATAATGAAAATATGAAAAAAAACCTTCCTTTTATTGTATTTTCTCTCACAACTATAATAAACATACACAGTTAAGTCACATTATTATGACCACCAGCTAATATCCACAGTAACCGCCATGTGCACCACAAACAGAAGAGAGATGGGCTGAGAGTGAGTAAATAATGGTGTGTGGGGGAGGATCCATAGAGCAAACACGAAGTTCAAGGTTGGATACACAGGTGCTTCATTGGGCTCAAGTCTGGGGAATTAGATGGCCAGGGTAGTACTTGAAAGTCATGCTCTTCTAATCAATGTTTGACATTTCTAGCCATATGAAATGTTCCATTTTCTTGCTGGAAGATCCCATCTGCCCCAATCAACATGTATTGTTGTATGTGATCTACAAGGGTGGATTCATACCCAAATCGGTCGAGTGTGCCTTCCACATGGAGTGGTCCAGAGAATGTCATGAAAACATTCCCTAGACCATAATTCTGTTACTAACTACTTGTGTTCCTCTAGCCATGACTGCAGGATTGCTGCTTTTGGATGTTTCTCATCTGATACGCCAATGTCTATCCATCCAATGACGCAGAAAACATAAATCATTGAAGAAAGCAACCCTTTACCAACCAACCAAGGTCTAATTCCGATACCGTAGTGAAAATTGAAACATTTTCTGCTGATGCAACTTTGATGATAGAGATACAGTGACCATCCATCTGCTTCAGAGCCCCATATGCAGTAGGACTCACAGAAGACATTTGTCATTAATTGTTAAACTACTTGTGCTCTATGTCTTTGTGCTGTTTATCAAAGCTATAGCCATGGGTAAAGCCCACTGGTGGCATTAATATTTGGTGGTCACAGACGTGCAGCTCTGACCGCTCACCTGTATCCTCTGATTGATGCATACTTGCTTTTTGTCACTTCATATTGCACAAAGTGTTAGAGGACATTGTAGCAGAATGACATCATATTGGCATGACACGCAGCCCACCCACGGTTCAAAGGTCTGAAACTGAGGATGTTGTATTGCAACGGGATATTAAAGTAAACAAAAAGTATCCTATCTTGCAAATAAATATATCTATCCTTATATTTATTTGGCATGTGATGCAGCAACATACCTTTAGTGGGAAATCCTCTTTAAGAGAGGTCACTGATGGTCAGAAGACCCATTGCCATTAGGCAATCACTGAAAAGGGTATTCTCTATCTACAAAGATCATATCTGTAATGATGGGGACAATAAAAATAAGCACTTTTGCACTTGGTTTGCATTGCTTAAATCATTTAGTATAGCAGATATGAGCAATTCTGTGCATGTCTACAGCTATTTCTGCAGCAGATGGATGGGACACGCCCCTTTTGCTGTGATTGGCTGACTAATATGTCAATCAGCCTGTTGAGACATGCCCTCTGGACGGGATGTGCCCCCTGTACCGTGATTGGCTGTCTGCACTCTTTTCCTAATGAGCTGTGTAAAACAAAAGTGAAAATGGCTGCTGTCTGTGTTCTCATTGTCTTTCACTGCACCCTGAGCTGCGTACTAATGGCTACATGAGCTCCTCTATGCCCCTTCTCCTAGTTATAGCTCTATGTGAAGGAGCTGGGTAATTACTTAGTCTCTAGCTGCAAGATTCACTCTCCCCCCCATATAACACAGCCTTATAAACAGAGAGGATGTCACAGCTCTGCAGACCTCCTGCAATGTTATCATACCTGCAGAGCTGTCAGTTCCAGGCTACAATCCTTGTAACCAGCATACCTGCATTGGTGTATGCAGTTATATATACAGCCTAAACCGATGAAACAAATGTGAGAAATGCACTCTCCCCCATATAACACAGCCATATACAGTGTGTTCCCATCACCCATCTAACAGCCTTATACAGTCTGTTCCCTTCTACCTGCTGATAACAGAGGGGGGGGGGGCAGTGTGCCTTTCTCACATTTGTTTTATCAGTTCAAGCTGTATGTATAGCTGTTTACAGCAATGAAGATGTTCTGATTACAAAGAGCTTTTTAAGCCTGGTGATATCAGCTCTGCAGACAAGAGAGCCACTGTAAGAGATCTGCAGAGCTGTGACATCCTCTCCCTTCCATTGCTAACACAGAATAATAATGTCACCAGCCTACAGTGAGGGAACACATGCCTACTGGGAGGAGAGACACGTCTACTGGGAGAAGAAACCCCTTTTATTTCAACCCACCAATAGACACATTAGTGAGTAAACTGGTTATATTACCTAAATTGTCTTTTGGTATCAGTGAAAAACAATTAACATACATTTTAAATTGTTGCAAGATATACTTTTTTTTTTTTTTTTTGTTTTTGTTTATGGTGCCATTTCCTCTTTTATCAGGGCAGGCTAAACAAAGCCAAATAGAAATATTGGTTTAAGTAATGTGATTCTGAGTTTATGAGACAGCCAACTGAATCAGATTTTAATTTCCTATCATAAAAACGTAGAATTGCCGGGTAAGCAAGATATTGTTTATAATTATATTCCTCCTCGCTGTCATAACAACGCCATAAAGACAGATTTTATTTTTTTTATTCTAAATGCTTCAGGATCCTGAAAAAAGTTGAAATACAGAATTGGCTCTCAGTAACACACTTCCTCTTAATATATGTGCATATTTTGTGACCACCACTTGCTCAAGCTGCATGCCTTAAGCTTACACAAAAATAGCACTACTAAAAAAATAAAATTATTTAAATCACAGATTTTTGGATGAAAAAGAACTATTGTTGCATTTGTAAGATTTTTCTGTGTTTTTTGATTTTGTATGTGTAACTAAAACTATTGAGCATGTGTGACATGTGAACTAAACCCATGTTCAGAGATTGATTGGTCAAATATGGGCTTTAGAGAGACAGTGGCATTTAGAGCTTTTTATTCTATTTGCTTGAGACAAACATGTCAAACTACCTTTCACTTCTGATTTCAAAACCAGGACATATTTCTCACTAGTAATATGCAACATGTCAGCATCAGCAGCAACAGTCAGCAATACCATTGATACTCAGTAATGTAACCATAAAAAATGTCCAGTATAAAGACACTAGTGCAAGCACTCAGTAAAATGACTGCAATATGCCAATAGTGTAACAGACTATGGTAACAATGGCCTCAGGATACAAGACTTTTAACATAGAATGTTTTTTCTTGGGACATTGTATCTTGAAACCAGTCACCATATAATGACACATAAGCTCCCAATCTGTGGCTCATGTGATTGGCTGAAAAATCCGACCAATTATCATGAACATTTCACTTTCAATATATCTGTATCAGTGAAGTGCACACAGTGACTGGCATTCTAGTAGTGCCTCTCTACAGTACAGTGCAGTACTACATGTTCTGTAATGTTCTTAATAAGTACCAAGATGAGCGGCTCCTATCAGTTCCAGGTGAGGTATGTTCTGTATATATGCATACAGTATATCCTTTTGGTATCAGTAAAAAAAAACAATTAACATATATATAGCTTTTTCTTATTTTACATAGGAGACTTAAGGATGGTGGAAAGACCTTTTTAAATGTCTATTGTCCGTTTTTGGCTCTCTCACATATAGTTAAAGGGGTTGTCTCTCTACATACTTTGCAATATGTGTCCATTAACAGTATCCTATCTATTCTGAGATATCCCCTCTTGTATGGGCTGCATCAGCTCCTCGGGTTGCTATAGCTACAAACCTGCTCAATCTCTCATGATAGGCTGCCAGTCAACACGCCCCTGAATTCAAAATGAAACCAAGAAAACAGGACTGAGGTAAGATGAATCAATGTAGTAAGACAATCCCTTTGAGGTTAAAAGAAAAAAGTGGATGCTATAGCATCTTCGTTCTAATGAACAGAGAAGTCCTCAGAGACCAGTCTGCTACAGATGTAGACTTCTGATATGCAAATCATTTCAGTTTCTCCTGATGTATGACCTTAAGGGTTTAAATGGCCTTGCACAGCATTGGTCACCAAAGTGTTTTATGATAAAGCATAATAAAAGGATATTACATTTTTCTTAATTTAGCTTTTAACAGCTTTCACAAAATTGTGTAAGATAGTTGGTTAAACCGTAGGTTTAGCCACAAGGCAGATTACTGTGATATATTTAAAGGTGATGTCCGTCAGAAAAAAAAAAATCTGATTTAAGATCAGAATGTTTAAAAAAAAAATAAAAACAAATTAACAAAAAGTTATACTTACCTACTTGTCTCCCAAAGCTGCCACTCCGGATCTCCAAGGGATCCCCTCCTCTTCATTTCTAGGTACTCATCCCAACTAAAAGTATTGGCTCATATTCCTTCAACTTAAAATGTAGTATAAGCTTCTCCTTTGTGTCGGAACAAAAACCCAGAAGTGAAGAAGAATGGATCACTGGAGAGCTCCGGAGTGGCAGCAGCAGAAAAGAGGTAAGTATAACTTGTTTTTTGCTTATTTATCCAGCCTGGTTCTATTTCACATACTTTCTGCAAGATAACCCCTTTAATATAAAAATATAATTTTGTTAACTAGATTCTATTTGATTGGCTGATGATTAGCGAATTATAATTTCTAATATATGAAGTGTTATTTATATTTAGGTATTTAAGGGGTACACCCCAGATGTTTGTAGTACTAACCCCAATAAAGAAGAATCGCATTGAACACACTTATCTGTGTCTTGTGTCTCTCCGTGGTCGGTGTTAGCCCAGACAATGGCAGTGCCATTGGGAATGATAAATGGAAATTTATCATTTCAATCTCACAGACAATCGAGTTGGGCTCTGTGCTTCAGGAGCCCACTTAAAGTTCTGCAGTGACGTGAATATAATTTGTTAAAAAGCCCTTACATGCAATTGCAAGTGAGCCATGGGGTTGTCATTCCCCATTTCCTGTGATGTACACCAGACTAGTATTGTCCTGGAGTATATACTATTGATTACTGAATACAAGTGTTTATTTTGTCTGTGACTGTGTCAGATAAGTACTATATTCACAGCACGGTCTATGGAGTGATAATGGCTGATACTATCAATGAAACAACAACTCCTATAATATCCTTTCCATGAAATTTGATCTATATAATTATTTTAATCAGACAATGCTGTATCTTTGTTTATGATATACATGGGCCTTCCGGAAGCTCCTCAATCTGCATTGCTAAGTGGAGACTTAAGGAAAAGTTGCTTGTGTCTAACAATGACAGTCACACATCTACAATATGAAAATGTGTTACATAACACTTCTCTACGTAGGTAACATCATCATCAGTCCAAACCTTGCTTTGAACATGTGGAGTTCAACATTACCTCTCATCTCGCTTCCCCATCTTCATGTTAATTGCGCAGTTTTTTTCTATTCCTGCTTCTATCATCCGGAGCCTTGATGAATATTTAAACTCCAAGCCATATGTGCTAAGACAGGTGTTACGTTTACACCAGGTGCTTTGCTAAAATGTCAGTGCTTGCTCAGTACAAATATCAGGTACTGTAGATGTACATTTCACCTTTATCCTCAGCTTTGTGAATAGAAATCGGTTCATACAGAACAGAAAATGGCACACAATCCAGCACAGTGTCTTCCCAGAATCGTTTTTTCTTGACAATGAAGTGATTATGGACATACTGTATGTCATACTACTAACTTAAATAAAAGCTGGATGTGTGACCTTCATTTCACCTAGAGGGTTGCTTGACCCTGCAATCTATTGGTGTTGGTTTTACAAGAGTCTTTTATTATTATTTTATGACAGTCTATAACCCTTTCTGTGTAGGATATTCATGGGTTTCACACTTTTCCACCTTAGTCATCCTGCACTGTAAAATCTTAAAATCGACTACGCCATAACTTGCAGCCTTGACCCCTGAGAACATCAACCCTTTGCTAATGATATCACACTTTATAGTCCTTCATATATAGAAACCAGCAAATCATTTGTGAACCCTATAATGTTCTCACTGGTGGAAGTTGTTTCGACTTATGTATTTTAGACAATCTCCTTCCAGAAAAAAACAACTGCAAACAACTTACCATTGCTTATCTATCTTTTAGTGACAATACTCCTGTCATGGGTACTGATCAAATATATAAGAAGAGTCCCACTGGTACAGTGCAAGATAGGAACTGGTAATGGGTAATGGTTATCTGTATGGGGCCACTGACATTACTGATGGTGGCCCTGGTGACAGCAATAATTTGATGTGGTTGGGGGATGTACTTTACATTTCTGAGGAGATTCAGTACAACTGTACATCCTGGTCATTTTTTCTTACGATTGTTCACATGATAGATAAATCAATGTGAATTTGCTTTACATTAATTCTAATGGAAACTCTCTGTGTTAGTGCAGATAAGGCAGAGTTTCTAGATTTCGATTGTGGAAATCCCAGGAATACCATGTCGCTTCCTGATGTTCCACATGTTCTCTGCACTGAATTTTACCACTGAAGTCAATAGGAAGCTAAAAAGCCTTTTCAAATCTGTGTCAAACCATTATGATGTGGAAGTAACACAGATCTGAATGTGGATCCACACCAAAATACACACCAAGCTCATTGTGCTGAAAATCCACATTCAAAATGCATCCAAATCCGCAAGTCCATACATTAAAAAGGTATGTCCATGATCCACATAAATTTTAGTCATGGATTTTTCAATGTCTACATATGATAGATGTCCACATATGGGTTTTTCTTCTTTACCTCATATCCATAACCATTTTTTTGAGGCTCTTTTAGGCGTTCAACATTAACTTACAGGGTAGCTATAATCAGTGGCATCGAAGAGTTAGTTCTCTTTGTTATGGAGGAAAGTTAATTTGCATCCTGGACATTCAAAAACTTCTTACCGCTACCTTACATATAACTTATCTACCTGGTCATCTATTAACTTTATACTTTCAATGAACTGGTCACCAGGTTTATGCTGCTCTGTGTGAGGACAGAATATTTTACTGACATAGATGTAATAGCAGTGCTGTATCACCTTCTTTTATTGTATATTACTTTCACTGTTTATTGTTTGCAGTACAATCCAGGCATACTTGGCTTTTCAATAACGTGAATGCATTCTGTACCAGAGCCAACTGCACTTTAGGCCCTTGGGCAAAGCAGTACACTGGGATCTACCTACACAACCAGTCACAGGATGATCTATGAAAAGATGTTTTACTATTGGTACCTCTGACAATGCACTTGCCATGAACCAAGATGTTAATTTTACTTGTCTTCTCTTTCTGCTTTGTAGCTCGGTCCCTTTTTTATGCTTCACACTTAATTTCTGCCCATAAAGCTATTTATTGATTTCACTAACAGGTATTAAGGCCACAGATTCCTTTTCTGCATTCTTTTTTTCTTACACTTCCTATAACCCTTCACCACACAAGTAGAATTCTCAGATCACAAAACATGATGACTCTGCTTCCGATAATAGAAATGCGCACTTCTCAACAATTGTTGTCCCCGACTGTAAACTGCCTGTTCAGACCCCAGTACAGTAATCTTCTTCCATAACACTGCATGCCATGAAAATGGCAAGATTTTTCTCATGAATACAGGTCTGCCTACTCTCCACTACAAGTTGGCATTTTTTCCTACTACTAAGTTTGTGGGAGATTTGAATGTTGCAAGGGGAAATTAGTCTTATTGATCCCCAATGCTAGAGGAGCCCACAACTAACCAGTATGCCCATGCATTAAGATGGCACTGCTCTGTGGTAATCAATGTACATGAGCTGCCACTCTCTATGCCCAACCACAGCTGATTGACAATTTTGCACAGTATAGAGGGAAAGCTATTAATCAGAGGTGGAAGGATCCCATTACTCATAAATATCATCCCCACTGCACTTGGCATGTGAAAGATCCCCTTTAAAGGAAGAAAACACATTAAATTAACTCTTTAGACACAAAAAGGGTATTTGTATTACCTCTCAGTATGGGTTTTACACAGCCATAAAATATTTTTTTGCACGAGACATTAATCTTATGGGGGAATTAGATAAAAGTAAAACACAAATCATTGAAAAAAATATTTTTTATGCCCATAGATAAAAACAATAATATTGAAATTGTTTTCCTTTTTAATTATTTGCTGTATATAACGTCAATCTATTTTGTTAGTGGTTTACCAATGCTTGTTATGGGATCATAAACTGTTATATAGTTCTGCACTCCATAAAATGTTTCTGTAATATATACATTCCTAACTTTTCAACAGCACTAAACACTTTTTGTTTATCCAATGGCTCTGAAAATCCATCAGAATTATTATTCTGGTTTAGTTAGAGAGAGCGGCTTAGTGTGAAAACAGTGCTGAGATGTGGTAATGTCCCCTTTGTGAGTGCTGTACATGATGCAGAAAGAATACACAGTCCAAGTTATGCTGAGCTGGAATTTCTTCTGTAACCTCTATTTCGAGATGTCTTCTCAAACTGTGTGAAACTTTCGGCCAGCAAGTGATTGCACAGAATGGCAATTAGCAACCCATTTTACCATTTCTGCTTGGAAGTAAAAGTAAAAAAAAAACAAGTTTAATGTCATCAGCATTAGTTCACAGCTTAGCAGAAGATTGGTTGTACCAAATATGTTCTTCAAATTACTTAGCGTGTTAATTGTTAAAAGATTATTGCTGCTTTGCGATAATGTACCAGATAGCATTTTAATAAGCTTGGCAACGTAGAGCAGCAACATATGGATGTTCACATCTAGATGAATAGTAAAAGTTACAATGAGTAGACCTAATGAAGAGGAAATCCCATGATACTGCAGCAGAGGGCTTGCTGATTTGCTAAAGATGTTGTCATTGTGCAGAAACTAAAGGCAAAATGAAAATAAGACTTTTCTTGCTTTACCAGGTCAATTATATTATGAGAATTCTTTTCTTTTCTGGGGAAAAAAAATCACAAAGACTTTTTTCTTCTTTTTTTTTTACTTCTACAATGTAAACTAAAGTCAGTTTAATGTGTTCCAATATGGAATTACGTTTCGGTCACATACTGGTTCTTTTTTTTCTGCTTCTATTGTTATGTAACATATTCATTGTAAAGTACAAGTTAGGAAACTTTCTGTACCCTTTCTGTAGGAATTCTTCACAGTTTTAAGATCTCTGCTTGCTGTTTTTATCATGGGGATCTTAGTTGTTTGTTTCCAGACCATGAGAAACTTTTTTGGTCACATGATGATGTTTCCTAGTAAATGTAATATTAGAATAAAACTGCACTCCCTTATGTTATATAATATTACCTCAAAATACAAAAAAGATACAAGTCAGCACTCCACTTATTGTTGCAGTGAAAAAAAATATGTTTTACTTTATTTAACACTCCTTGTGATTGACAAGCTGTAAAGGGAAACAATATTAGCTCTGGCTATTTCAGGAAGTGTGACTTGCATATAGTGTTCATGGGTGGGTTTGTGATATTACTCTTTCCCCCTCTTATCCTCATGACATTTTATTTTATGACCTTTTGTGGGTCTACTTCATTTCAGGTGCACTAGTTATAACCCCTACAGTGAGGGTATACATTCTGATGACATTTTCTTCTTCAATTTAAATATAAGGTAACTACTCCTCTGGATTTCCTCCCCCTCTGTCCATATGCATATCACCCTAAGAAGGTACACATTTTTGCACTATGCTAACAACGTACACTTTTTGTCAAGGGTTTTCCGAATATCTAAGTATATTTCTTTTACACTGGTATATAGTTCCCTTGTTTTGATATATTACAATGACCATCTATTCAGAAAATCAAGATATTTGATTAATTACCGTATATGTAATATTTACTTTATTACTTTATTGCACTGTATATTATTTTGTAGTACATAAACCACTTCAGTACTTTTGATTTGATATCATTAAAGTAATGCTATGATGGACTCTTGACATGATTATGTTACAAATTAATTGTGCAGCACCTCTAGTCAGATGGTCCTTGTACAGTGACAGATTTCCCAGTCAGAATAAACCTTACCCGTTTTTGGTCAATTAGGATTACCAAAATTATTTATATTTGCCAAATGGCAAAATAATGAGAGAGAATATTTTAATGCATTTTTATTACGTTCTGCAAAGTCACAAGAAATGTATACAAATGTATGTAAACTTTTGACTTTGTAGAAATTAATAAAAAAAACATAAAAATTATCTCTCTCATAATTCTGGCATTTGGCAAATATAAATAATTTTGGTTCCTAACTGACCTAAAACGGGCAAGATGAACGGGTTCATGAAGGATCGGTCCTGTCAGACTAATCTCATCAGCTTCTATGAGGAAGTCAGTGCTAGACTGGATCGGGGTGAGGCACTGGATGTCATATTCAGATTTTTTCTAAAGCATTTGATACGGCCACAAAAAAGGGTTTGGTAAAAAAAATGAAAATGCTTGGACGGGGGAAAATTGTGCAATTTGGGTAAAATGGTCACTGAAAAAAACAAAGGTAGTAATTAACGACATACTCAGACGGGAGCTTTTTATAGTGGGGTACCAAAAGGGTCAGTTTTGGGGCCCTATCCTCTTTAAATTTCTTTAATATCTTACAAGGGATACACAGTAAAATATCGTTTTTAGCAGACGATACTAACCCTTGTAAAGTAATCAACACAATAGGGGATAATATTTATTACAAAGGGAGGGGATAAGTGGAGGCCGGGCAGGGGAAAAGGGAGATGAGGTTTAACACTGATAAAAGCCAAGGGTTTTGAAAAAAAAGGGGAAGAGAAAAACCATTTCATGATTACATGTTTAAATGGAAAAACATTGGGGAAAAGTGAATGGAGAAAGGGCTTGGGGAAACCGGGGGGACAGAAACTTAATTTTACAGCCAGTGTCAGGCAGCAGCAGCCAAAGCAAATAGGGTCATGGGTGCATTAAAAGGGGCATAATGCACTGATGAAACATTTTTTTCCCCTTTTTAAAAAAGTACTGTTAACCAAACATGGAAATTTTGTACATTTTGGGCACCATGCACAGAAAAACATTGAAAAGCTTGAACAGGTACAAAGGGGGGCAACAAAAAAATAAAAAGGGCTGGTGGGCAAAAATAACAGAAAGATTTGGGAAGATTAGGGTTATTTTTTTAGAGAAAAGAAGGCTTCGGGGGGCATCTAAATATGTTTTTAAAAAATAAAGTCAATTAGAGTCTCTCCAAAATTTATTAAACACAAGGCTGTATCTAGAACAAGGGGGCATCCTTTTCGTCTTGAGGAACAAAAATTTTTCATAAACATAGAAAGGGATTCTTTACTGTAAGGCAGGAGACTATGGATTTTCTGCCAAGGGACTGGCGGTGAATTTAATAACCGGGCAAAAAAAGGGTTTTGGGTGCATTTCTGGAGCTAAAAATAAACAAGTTATAGTGACTAATTCAGGGGAGGGGTCATTGTCCAGGATTTTTCTGATTGCCAGATTGGAGTCAGGAAGGAATTTTTTCCCCAAAATGAGGGCAATTGGCTTTACCTCATTGGGGGTTTTTTCCTTCCCCTGGATCAACACCTTTGCACAACAGCTGAACAAGATGGACGACTTGTCTTTTTTTTTGCCTACAAACTTGAAAATATGAAAAATGTCAATAGTGAAAAAACATGCATAGTTTCTTTTTTTACAGTGTATGGGAAAATTCTGATTTCAACTTATTAGTTTATATATATATATATTTATATAATATATATATAATATATATATATTATTTAAACATATTATATAATATTTTTTTTTATTTTTAAAAATATTTTCCGTAGCCTTTAAAAAAGCCATTGCTCCCTTTTTTCATTGTGTATATATTGTGACGACTCGCTCTCGACTGCACGCCCTTCTGGACCGTCCTGGGGGTATTTCGCTCACGGAATCGCAATCTTTGGTAAAACGGATGCCACTCCGACACAGGCTTCAGTTTGAAACTGGCCTCAACCAGCTTTATTGAGGCACAGTTTACCGGCAACAAAAACAAAAAATAAAATCCTCGGCCCTCAAACACTAACTAACATTAAATGAGTCCTTTACAAAAGTGGCCCCATGCCTACCGCACAGCACCACCCTACCACAGTATTCCCACTGTATAAAAGGCTTTCCTTAAGCCTCCGGGGGCCAGAGCTCTCTCCCCGCTCTGCTGCTCCAAACCTTCAGGTAGCAACCACGACCCCGGTCATCTGGAGTAGGAGGCCTTTAATAGGTCTCCAGAAACGTACCCAATACCTGGGCTGGAACACGGAGACCTGGAACATGGGAACAACCACCCACCCATCTGCAATTGTTCCAGGAAGGCCAGCCCCTAATGGCTGGACATCAGCCGTACTACATATAAGAGTCAGCAACCTAATGTTGCTGACTGACAACACCCGGCTTCCCCCACCGAGACCAGTCCCTCGGTGGCACATTCCTTGCATTTCCCCTGCCATACACCACCTATTGGCAGCACCATGCGACCACCTATGGTCACTCTGCCACATATCCTCCCCCTCTGATAAAGGCCGTATGCCTTGATCACCCTGCACAACCCTTCCTCCGGAGTCAAAGCTCCTACACAGGGCCAACATCTTCTCTACATCTTCAGGGGCAGAGACAACATTGCTCACATACAGCTCAGCTGTGGGCTCACACCAAGCACTCATCCCACAATGAGCAACCGACAGGTCCAGCCACTTCCCACCAGTGGCATAACGAATACACGCTCTGCAACAATGCCACCACCTTCAGCCCGCATGCGACATTCACGGGTACTATCCACCATGGCCGTTTGGGGGCGCATCTGACCCCAAAACCCTGCTACCCCCTTTGTCTGCAGGACTATGAGGAACACCCAACACCTCTCTTCAACACAAGTCCGCGGGTCCTCACTGACCATCTCATGCTCCTTAGGGTCAGCTACATTGCCTAATTTCTTGGAACCCTGAAGCTCCGCCTCTAGGTTACTAGCTGACACCTGGCCTTTCTTAGCGACCACCTCAGTGGTGATAGTTTCCCTTTTTGGCCCAGGATCCACTGTGGCCCCCATAATACGCATGCTAGTAAGCGCAGGGTTCCCACTGCCAACATTACCTGGCCTTTCACTAGTACCAGAGGACACATTCCCCTGTTCACACCTCCGTTTACCAGCTCTGTCTAGCAGCAGGCCTTCTGCAGCAACGTGTGGAGATGTTTCCTGCACATCCCCTGTAACCGTCTCTAAGGGAGAATACTCAACATCTATCAGGGAGACTCCTATATCTTGCATATCATCAAGTTCGCATGAGTCAATGGCAGATCTATTTACAAACAGGATATCAGTCATAGCAGCCTCCTTATGGTTCTCCCACTCAAACACCAAACTGGCTTTGTTCACACTAAGTAACTCAGTCACATTCTTAACACCAGTAAGTGTAGCGGACGTCTGTCTGCAAATGGCACCCACTTGTAGGTCGCCATATATCACCGGACATAACACCTCTGTGATACGGCTAATATTTTCCTCCATAAGCTCTGGGAAAAGTATATCAGTTGTCTCAGAACCAGACACCTCTTTACCCTCTGAGGATCCAAATACTCTCACCTACCCCTCACTTGTGCCTGAGCAAACCCTCTTTTTTTCTGGGTCTAGCAGCTCACTGCCATCACTGCAATCCTTATGACCACTGCAGTAAAAGCTACTGAGAATACAACAATCTTTAGAACATGTTAACTCAACTGCACTACAGGTCCCAACATGACCATTCTCTTCCTTCTCTGCAGGGTCACAATCTGTATTTCTATCTTAGATCCATTTCTCTGTAATACTCTGCTCAGTGCTGCACACAAAATCGGCTTCAGCATCATCATTACACTGCAGTACTGACACCTTGTAGTGTCCGTTCCCACACTGAAATAGAGACTCTTCACTGAGTGTTTGTTTCCCATGGTCAATAACCACCCCATTCACACTCCTAGTCTCCTCATACATGGTGGAAGAGCCCTCATTTCCAGGGTTTGACTTCCCCCTTCCAGGCCATGCACCGGCCGTGTTCACACCAGGCAACTCAATCACCTTTTCCACACCAGCAGAGTGTACCTGATTGCTACTGTTGTCCACATCAGCTCCGCAGGCAACTGTATTGACAGCACAACTCTTAGGATTGCTATTAATCCCCAGAAATACCGCACCTGCACATATTGTGCTATTACCAGCCAGAACCACTAGGGGCGCACCTGCAACTTGCATGTTACTTTCACATACATACAGTACACTGAGGTCACTGGTAGACACATTTACTGACTGGCTGTCCATCACAGGACACCCATCACCTGTGCTACTTGGGCTGCTCTCCCCTCTGACCTCTAGGGGCATATTTGAGCGGCTCTCCACTGCTGCAATAGCTGCACCACCTCTAGCTGCTTGTTCACACAGGGTCGCAGTAACTGGGGTTAATTTTGCAACACAGTCAACATCCCCCTGCTCAGCCTGTGTGACACAGCCATGGATTACATGTATATATAATCCCTTAGTAGCATTTGCAATAGGTATAGCATTTATACCACAGGAAGCAACATTTGAATTGTCAACTCCCCCAGGCAACACAGCAGGTAACATACTGAGTCCATCAGATTTTTCGAGTCCACTTTTCAGTCTCATGACCCTCAGGACTCTTCTCAAGGCCTGGCAGCATGTCTACGCCTCCATTTTGTACACTCTGGTGAAGGGATACATTCTGGACTTGACTGACAGTCTCAAAATCCATGTCATAAATAAATGGAACAGTCTTACCAGGTATGTGGTCTGGGTGCAGTCTGGATCTCTCCTGCTGACTGTCCCTGTCAGTCATGGGTGGGGCTCCACACACCTGGAACTCCATGGCTTGGGGCTGCAATCTCTTCAGCCTCCTCCTGAGAGGGCAGTCAGGAGCACATTCTACTGCTCTATGGCACCTCCAACACAGCGTCCTCTGCTGGACGGTGGTAGCAGGCTCCTGCTGACGAATGTGGTTGCCCGTGGCAACGGCAGCATGCAGGTCCCTCTGCAACTCGGCCTCTCCAGACGTGGACACACGCTTTCCTGGACTACAAGGCCTCCTGGCCACCGGACATCCCCTCATGTAGTCGTCAGGTTGGTTGCCCACGGCAACAGACATCCACCTTGTTACTTCTGCAACCTTCTGTATGCAAACAGTTCTGGTTAACCCCATACATGCCAGAATCTGCGCTTTTAGTTTGGGGTAGTCTTTAGCGTCCTGCAGGACATGTCGCAGTACACCCTCTGGGGCTTGCCGGTCAGATAGGGAGCCAGGACATCAGCTCTGTGGGTAGCTTCTTGCTGACAGCTACCCGCTCAAAAGCTGCAAGGAAGACCTCCACATCTTCCCCTGCGGCCATCTTCCACATCGCCCTCCGCACAGCACTTTCGGGCCCTCAAGTCCTCCTCTGCAGACTTCATCTGTGACACAGCCTCTCTGCCGGTCTTCAGCTGTGCCTGGAGCCTTAAATGGCTCTCTCTCTGGTCCGCCTCAAGCTCTGCCCGGAGTTTTCTATTATCTTCGAGCTGCTAGGTCATACTCTGTGCCCACAGTTTGCTCATCTCCTGCTGCTCGGAAGTCATCTGCACCAACTGGGCGAGCAGCTCCTCCATGGCAAAAAAAACCTTTTAAAGCAGCAGTAACAGTTTCCTAATGCACCTCTTCACAACTAGGCCTCTGGCCCTTTAAATCTTGCACCACTTCGTGCCAACACTGCACCACTTCAGTTGTGCCAATTATGCCCGCATCCTCCACCATATGTGACGACTCGCTTTCGTATGGACGCCCTCCTGCGCCGTCCTGGGGGTATTTCGCTCATGGAATCGCCGTCCTTGGTAAAACGGATATCACTCCGACACAGGCTTCAGTTTGAAACTGGCCTCAACCAGCTTTATTGAGGCACAGTATACAGGAAACAAAAACACAAATAAAATCCTCGGCCGTCAAGCCACTAGCTAACATTAAATGAGTTCCTCACTAACGTGGCCTATGCCTACCGCACAGCACCACATACCACAGTATTCCCACTGTATAATAGGCTTTCCTCAAGCCTCCGGGGGCCAGAGCTCTCTCCCAGCTCTGCTGCTCCAAACCTTCAGGTAGCAACCACGCCCCCGGTCATCTGGAGTAGGAGGCCTTTAATAGGTCTCCAGAAACGTACCCAATACCTGGGCTGGAACACGGAGATCTGGAACATGGGAAAAACCACCCACCCATCTGCAGTTGTTCCGGGAAGGCCAACCCTAATGGCTGGACATCAGCCGTACTACATATGAGCGTCAGCAACCTAATGTTGCTGACTGACAACACCTGGCTTCCCCCACCGAGACCAGTCCCTCGGTGGCACATTCCGTGCATTTCTCCTGCCATACGCCGCCTAGTGGCAGCACCTTGCGACCACCTATGGTCGCTCTGCCACAATATATACAAAATCCAAAAAATATATATATATATATTTTATTTTTTTGGATTTTGAGGTTTCCAATAAATGACAGCAAGCAGAGATCATTAAAACATTTTAGAATTTCTTCAGTAAAGAAATTAGTCAATTTATGTAGGGTGCCATATCATTCAATATTTTTAATTCCAAAATATTGTAGCATTGAACAGATTCCTACCGATTGATTTAAGTATTTTATATTTAGGAGTTATAGAAATGCATGTGCCTCCTCTTTTTCCTATCTGTGAGGAGTCCCTGCAATTCAGTTATCTGTGCTATAAATACAGGCAGGGTTTATGTAACCCCTAGACATCAATGCCCTTTTTGTGGGTTATTGTGACATATTCCCAATTTTTGCTTTTAAACTGTTGGTAATTATGTTCTTCCAGTAAGTCGTACATACATTAATGAACTGTTTTAAGACATGAAAAGTGGTTTGACCCAAAATACAGTGTTACCCTAATCATCTACATTTGTAGAAGGAAAGATGTTAAACCAGATTTCACTTGATCTTATGTTGGATGGAAAATTTGTTTATTGCATCAGCTTTGCCATGCAAGTAGTCTTCAGAGAGCTAGTACTCTTGAAAGCCTACCATCAAATAAACTCAATTAGACTCTAAAAAGTATTGACTGATTTTTTCAGTTTTCTTTAGGCCTAAAAATAATTCTGTGTATACGAGGCGTGTTCAATATATCCTCGGTATTGGCATATTCTGCTACTTTATAGGTCATTTTATAATGGTTCCAGGTACAAATGTAAAATGACAGCTTGTTTTGGGCATTACATTTATTGC
>JAODAL010013753.1:0-90060 GCA_025379985.1 Phyllomedusa bahiana | reverse complement strand
ACCAATAGAAAAAAAGATGGCCAAATTGCTACATCTCATAACCCCTTTATAATTTCCATAAATTGGAAATGAGGTCCAACGTCTTGCTTCCAAAATTTTAGACTTGGAAGATCGCTCTCCGACTAAATTCGAATGAGAAAATCCTGAGAGATAAAATTTAAAATGCTTCCCCCTTTCCTCATAAATTTAATGGCAGGGGTTTTTTCGATGCTTAAAACCGAGGTCTTACGTTCCGGATTCTTTGTTTCCCAAACCCTAAAACATTCGCCTTCTTTCCCGCGTGTCTGCCAAGACCCTTTTATCGCACCAAAGACAACCTCCTCAAGGATCTATTAAAGGGTCCTACCCCCCAGGGAAATTTTTAAAGACCCTCCATCTTCCGTCTATCTGGGAAATATGCTGAAAAAAAATTTGCCCTCCCAAAAATTTTGCAAGTTTAACTTACATCCCCTCCCATGGGGATTTCCGGTCAAGTAATTACCCTCAAGGGAAATGTCCTGGGTCTGTTCGTCTCCCTTAATGTCAAGACGCCCGGGCACCGGGGGTTTGTGCCCACCCCAGCCAATCCCCATCTGTAAGGTAGAGAGAGACTGGATTATTTCCCCCTCGGTCTGAAGGCATAGCGGGGGGTCGACGTCAGAAAACAAAAAGTTGCCTAGGTGAAAAATCCATCTGCTTCTTACCCTGAGTAACTAAGACTTTTCCCAAAGGGTTCTTTCCCTTTAAAACACTTTTTATTTCTCCAGGGTCCTGCCAAGGACATTTTCCCCACTGCGTTTGTTCCTGTTTTAAAGGGAACAAGTTTACATGTTAAGCACTTACTTGACATGTTCTTTTTACAGTTTTTTTTTTAATGTTTTTTTTTTAGTTTTAGCCAGAAATTTTACTTTTTGGGTGATTGTGGTTTTTAATATGCCCTTTAATTTCCAGGGGATTTACCCCACGTTTCCTTTCTAGGCCCGGCTTGCATAAATAGGGGTAAAAATTTTTTTTTCTTAATCTAACCCCTAAATTTTTCCTTTCAAACGATCTTTTCTAAGGGGAGTATTGAGGTTGGGGCTGATGTCCTTTGTGTACAGGAAATGCACCAAAAAAATTAATGACACATTGGCACATCTGGGAAATTTCCACCTTTTTACTTTTAACCCTAGATGTGAAACAAGCTGGAATAGCCATCTTTATTAAGGATTTTATTGCCTTTCTTTTTGATTTAAACCAGACCCAAAAGGTCGCTTATATATTTCAATATTTTTAAATTCCAAATTTCACTTAGTTGTTCTCTAGCCCAAATCACCCCAAAAATTCCCTTCATCACCAAAGTTATTACTAAAGCTAAAGCTGCAGCCAAAGGTCAATTTGTCATATGCTGGGATTTTAATACAGTTATCGATAATCAAATTTATCATGATGCCCCGTTCCCCAAAAAAAAAAAAAACCTGATTTCCGCTCATTCCTACTGAGGAAAATCTCCATGATCCTTAGAGATATGCACATACAACTGATCTAGACTATACCTTTTTCTCGGCAACCAACCAGACCTGCTCTAGATTGGATTACCTTTTGGTTGAAAGAACCACCCTAAAGAATGTAATTGGCACTGATATTGGTTACGCCACCTGGTCAGATCATGCCCCTGTCTACATCACCTTCCAAGACAAAGCTTCACCTCCCCCCTTCTCCCCATGGCGCTTGAACCATCATTTGCTCAAATCCCCCTTCTTAGTTTCTGAGATAAAAAAAAAGTCAATAACAGAATTCTTTTAAATTAATTTGCCCACATCTCCTTCACCCCAAATACTTTGGTGCATTCACAAAGCCTTTATCAGAGGTGTTTGTATCAGAATTACTTTCAGGGAAAAGCACAAAAGGGAAAAAGAGTTAAATTATTTGCTTAATGACATCCAAACCATTGATCGTCAACTCAAGACCTCACTACACCCTGTACTAAAAACGAAACTAACTAACTTAAATAATCGTTTACGAATTCTAAATCTCCAGTGGTATGGTTCATTTATCTAAAATTAAATTACAGACCAGATCCAAAACTGTGTATCTATCCTGTCCCTCTAAAGGCAAGATCTATGACCCTGAGAAGGTCGCAGATTCATTGTAAAATCTTAAAAAATGAAAAAAACACCCTACCATTACAAAAGAAAATATCCGAGAGTTTCTAGATAAAACTACACTACCCAAGTTATCTCCCGACCAGCTAGAAAGTCTAAACAAAACCATTACGGATCGAGAGATAAAGCAAACGATTGTGTGTATCAAATTTAACAAATCACCTGGCCCAGACGGCTTCACTAATGAATACTATAAGCTATTTTTAGATCAACTATCCCCTCACTTAAAAAATGGCTTCGATTCTATCATTCTCTCTAGTACTCCCCTACCGGAATTGTTAGCAGCATCCATTGCAACTATTCCTAAGCCAGGCAAACCTACAGACATAGTTTTGAATTACAGGCCCATCTCTCGTTTAATCAATGATATCAAACTCTTAAATACTAGCCAACAGACTAAATTATGTACTCCCTCTTCTCATTAATCCAGACCAAGTTGATTTTGTCAAAGGTAGACAGAACAGGGACGGAACTAGAAGAATTATAGATATTTTACATTATGTTTCTTCTCAACGATTGGATTGCCCATAATGCTTCTTTCCCTAGATCGGGAAAAAGCGTTCAATAGAATAAATTGGTCATACCTAGAAGAGGTGTTGTTAAAGTTTGGATTTGAAGGCAGCTTTCTTAGAGCAATCCTTTCCCTATATATGTAACCATCTGCTAAAGTTTACTCCTCAGGCATTCTATCTAAGTCCTTCCTCTTTACTAACGGCATCCGTCAAGGTTGCCCTCTTTCCCTGCTTATATATGATTTCTGTGTAGAACCCTTAGCAGCGCAGATTCGTGCCTCTCAGTCACTAAAAGGTGTCATAATTAACTTCACAGAGCATAAAATTAGTCTTTATGCGGATGACAACCTAATTATTTTGCAAGATCCAGTTACTATGGTACCGGTCTTATTAGAAATTCTGGACCGCTACTCTTCTGTATCCTACTACAAACTCAATATGTCAAAATCTATTGCTTTACCTATCCACTGTCCTCCCACATTACACTCTCAACTGTCACAGTATGGTTTTATCTGGTCTGATACATCAGTCCCATATTTAGGTGTTAAAAACTTTTCAGATATCAACAAAATTATAGACATTAATTTAAGCAACACCATAGCATATATATAAAAGGAGATAGATATATTCCTTTGTCGTGGATGGCAAGAATAAATGTGTCCAAAATTATGCTTCTTACAAAATGTATCTATCTTGTCAAGACTATATCCTTTATTTTTCCCTCCGCTTTAATATCTAAACTTCAGCAAATGTTTCTTAAATTTATTTGGTGCAATAAGAAACCAAGGGCTAAGAACCTACATCCTTACTTTCACCTTAAAGAGGGTGGCCTATCAGTCTCTAACCGTCTTCTTGACACCATAGCGGCCGTTCTGGAACCTATTTTCAACTGAATCCCAATATTGGTCAATGCTTGAGAACCTATCAAATACTCCGTCCACAATTAAAGATTTATTAATGGTCACTTTGTAGGGCAGCCGTTTACCCAAGTTTTCCCGTCCTTCACTCCAACAAATTACATCAGTATGGACTAAATACATAGTCCCACACAAGCGGGTCTTTGTGGCCAGGAATAAATGCCCATTGTCTATATTACCTGACATGTCCCCTCACCGTCCTCTCTCGTTGTGGCTTCACAGAGGTATTCGAACAGTTTTGGATCTATATAATAACCATATATTAAAATCTTATGAAGAATTAAAAACTAAATTTGATCTTCCTAATAATCAATTTTACATTTAACTTCAGATTAGACATACTCTCCAAAGGTGAAGCTGCCCGGAAACCCCACGTTCATACTCTTTATTCCACAAATTCCTAAACCAAAAGAAAGGCTATGAGCAGGGCTTGTCTTTAGCATACTTTACCTTACTAGAAAATGAAATGACTCACAAAACAGTTTATGCCCTCAGATGGGAACTAGACCTTGGTGGGGCCTTCTCGAGAGAGGATTGGTGCATGGTGGCAAATATGGCTCGAAAGCATTCAAGATATATCAACCATATAGAGTTAATGAGGAAAATACACTTACGCTGGTACTTAACACCAAACAGGTTGGCCCATATGTTTTCAAATCAATCAGATTGCTGCTGGAGACTCTGTGGCTCTCGCAGATCTTTACTCCATATGTGGTGATATTGTCCTATAATTTACACACTTTGGAAACAGGTGGAGAAACTACTATATGATATATTCCAAGCAAACATCTCGCTTTCTCCAGAAGTAGCATTACTTGATCTTTCCTTTAACCTCTTTCCCTACCCATAGCACACAGTTCTGTTACATGTATTGATAGCTAGAGGATTAATTATAGCCTCACACTGGAAAACTCCCTCACACCTTCTGTTATCTGAGGTGATTAATAGAGTAAATACTCCGTTTCACTCTGAAACCTGTCTAGCTATGCCCCCACATTTATTGCCAATAGTACGGGCTAAATGATCATTTTGGTCTTCCTCTAAGTACTCAGGATGACCCTACCTAAACAGATGGGTTCTGTTCCTCTCGAGGGTTCAATAGAATTAGGGGATTTCAGACTTTCCCTCTGGGAACCGTTTCCATTACGTACATTTGCGGCAAGCTTGTTACAGATCTCAGTATATTGATAGAGTATATACTTACCTTGATGTTGTGTTTTCCTTTGGTATATGACATGGCTTGTTAATTTGTTTACAAGTCTATCTATTTTGGCCTCTGTATTTTTCTCTAACTCTTTTTTCCTTCCTGTATCAATGTTGACTTGCTCACTTTTTAAAATACTTTAATTAAAAATACTTATTGATTATAAAAATACCAAAACCCAAATATTGTATGTGTCGGCATTCAAATATATATTTGTTATTGATTTCCAGCTAAAATTTAAGCTACGGGGTTTTAAGCCCTGAAAGTCGAAAAAAGAAAAACTTTATGCATAATAAGGCAAAACGCCATGTTTGACATTAGCCTAACCAGTGTCTCCAAATACACACTTGACCTTTTGATCTTAACTTATGAATTTGTATCATAGACTGCTGCACAGTGTATGTACCTTTAACTCATTAAAAATGGTTTAAGTTAGTCTACAAACCAATTCTAGATATACTTGTTATTTAATATGCAACATTCAATTGAAGATGTCTGACAGCCCAATGCTCATATACTTGAGAGACCTTTTCATACCATTCTGAGTTGAATGGATGCTGTAGGTATGATCTTTGTCCTTTAGCACTTCCATTCTCATGTCTATATCCATTTCTTAGCTATCTCAGTTTCTGGGGCTTTATTACTTTTTTATTCTGTGGATCCAGTCCAGCAATGCTTTTGGGAAAAGCCCTACAAGACAGAATTTGCTGTATTCTGTGATAATAAAAATAATTTAAAAAAATATTAAAGTATATTTTTTTGTGATCAATTTTTATATTTTTTCATTGTTTAACAAATTAGGTACAATATCAAGTTATTTGCTAAAACAGAAAGTGCAAACTAATTGGGGAGTTTTGAGGTTCATAACGAAATCTGAGTGGTTTGGTAAAAAGTGATTTTTTTTTAGTTGTACCAGTGGCAAATGACAAATAATAAATGTATCAACTAATGAGAAAATAGTTTCAGGTCTACATTCCATGGTGTGTCAGTTACGTGTAGTTGAAATGTGCCCGCCAAAGCCCACACAAGCTGAAGACCTCTGGCAAACCTGTATGGTCACTGGCAGCTCCAGTTTTGTCCACACATGGCTGCCGTCCTGAATAAATATCCTTCTTCCATTAGGTTACCTCACTAAGCAAGATGGCAAGAAAGATAAAGATTCCAAAATTGGTCAAGGCACCAAAGATTCCAATCACCGCCTGATTCTTCTACTATATTATTATTATTATTATTATTATTATTATTATTATTATTATTATTATTATTATTATATTATTTCCTCAAAATAATTAACACATCATAACATCCCAAAAGCAAAAGACTTTAATAACCAAGACAAAATAAGCACAAAAAATAATAAACTCATTTGCATTTCTATGACTCGGATTCTGCTGCAATGAAAAAGCACACCTGCTGAAATGTCTGCTAATGTTTTAAATTATCTTGAAAAAAAAGGATCTTGTTCATATAAGTTTTTTGTTAAAACTTTTTTACCGTCTTTGGCGTTATGTTTTTTCTTTTGTTTTTTGTTCAGAACAAGTTTTCCCGAAAAGTTGATTTTTATGCAAGACATTATGCCTCATAATAAACCGAAACCTCCTATTCTGTAGAGATTACTTTTCATGTTAATCTCATCACAGTCAGGATAACATTAAAAAGTAATGCATCTACTTTAGAGGTGGAGGCAGATAATATAAGATCCACCACTGACAACAGGTGATGGAGTCTCCTTCCATCCACCTCCCTGGTCTTTGCACAGTGATCTCTGTACAGGTATGAATGTCTTAAAGGCAACCTTTAATCATTTTTTTTTATATAACCAGAGGAAAAAAAAACTAATCTTTTCTTTTTAGCTGTTTTTACTTCCTGATTGTAGATTTTTTTTCTAATTCCAATTTCTGTTTATGATTATCGGCTGTTTTTCGTAGCATAACGAGATAAGCTGTACTGCAGTTACATGGATATCTGATTTAGTAAACAGTAGCTGACTCATTGACTTCTATAAGGCTACGTTTACACAGCAACTATAAAATACCGTCGGGTTTTTTAAGATTCCCGCCCAGTTTTTTAAATGGGTTTTCATTTTTTCCTTTTTTGGTGATTAATTAATTTTCCCCTATTACATTAAACAGTACTTTAATGCGCTGTTTTTTGGCAGATAATAAACCATGGTCTAAGTTTTTTGATTGGATTTTGGATTTGAAATCTGACCTCAAAACCCGACTGGGGGGTCTAAGTGATTATTCGTAGATTTTTTGCGATTCTAAATACGAATCCACAAAAGCCATTTATAAAACCCTGCCCTTTTAAAGTAGCCCAAGAGAGTTTTTTTCAGGCATGCTCTGTGACCGGAAAAAATCATTGTGGGGAGGACAGCGTGACCTGGGTCTCATATTTTTACCAAAACTGGTTTTCCTTTTTTATAAATCCTTTTATTGGGGTGCCTTCACATGGAGCAGTTATGGTGTGTTTTGACGCATTTTTGGATGCGTTTTTAAAGCTCTACTTATGACAAAAAAAGCATCAAAAAAGTTCCCGGTGAAAGCACCATTGATGAAAGAATGTTGAGAACTATACTACGTACATGAGATTATTTAATTGGGTTTGGACCAGAATAAAAACTACAGGATTTCCTTTTTTAATATAGTGATACAGAATATAAAAAATATGTTTAACCTTAAAACTCAGTTTAAACAATAGGTTATTTTCTAATAACATATTCCCTTCAAAGACTCATTGAAGCCAATTGGTCATCTCCAAACACAAAACTGCATGGGCATAACTATAGTTATAGCAGCCCTAGCTACTGCTATGGGCTGCAGAGGATGAAGGGGCCCACTTAGGTATAAAAACATTTTTGCTTTTTATAGGGTACAAAAATTTAATTATTGTTTATTACACTCCTGTTTTAGTTTATTGTCATTAGGTGATGGAACCCCATCTTATTTTGCTATGGGGCCCTATGAATTCTAGTTATGCCCCTGCCCCTGTCTGCTCATATGACTGTGGTAAAGCATAGCTCTGAACTGCCATTAAAGGGGATTTGCAAGGACGCAAGTTTCTTACCTTCCTTATCAGCACAGGGAGAATGTCAACAAATCACGCTGAGTCATGAAGGCTGCAGGGCTGAGAGGGAGGGGGTGAGTAAGGAGTGAGGAATAAGGGAGCGTCTCAAAACTTAAGTGAAATAATAAACAGTACAACAGTGGATTCTCACTACAGCAAGACACAGCCTCATAGACTGCACTTTCTACCCGGTGCCTTAAAAGCTCATTCATTTTGCCTGTCATCAGATAAGAAGTGTTTCACGTAAGCGCGGCCTGTCAGCTCCTGGGTCGTGTCTAGTGGAAGCTCTCAGGTAACTAAGGGGGGTTTAGGAATGCTGTAGTTCTCAGAGTCTTCACTTTTTGTAATCACATATATTTAGAAAAGTGATTAAATACCCATTTTGGAGGTTCCCACGTCAACATTACATGGTGGCAAAACCCCTTTAAGAAGCCTGATCAACAGATCGGGAAAGATGGCTGTTCCCATAAAAATGTACAGAAAAAGAATAAACAACTCAAGAAATAGAAAATAAAAACAGATTAGTAAAAAAGAAAATGTAAGTAAAAAAAATCTAAGTAATATATTCCTTTTAAATAATAGAAAGACGATTAAAAAGCCAAAAATTGGAAGTGAGCTACAATGTGAACTTACACTTTTACATTTTGACAGCAGTTCAGGAGTGGAAGACACTTTGAATTTATAAAGCCAAGGCATAATACAGAACACTATAAGCTAGCGATAGCAATGTCTCAAAATATTTCAATTCCTCGTCTTAAAACGGAACTCGCCTGTAGCAAAATAGCTAAGAACAAGAAATACTAAAAATAAAACAATGACATCCTCAACTATCAATCGTTAAAAACTTATCATAAAAGGTAGTAAGAATAACTGTGGAAGAAATAAAAAAAAAAGGGAAGATACAGGACATGAGAAAAATCTGAACTACGACTATGGCAATTAAGAGCAACTAAACAACAGAGTGCAAGATGATTTAAAGTGTCGGAAGGGGAGATATTGTAGTTTAGGTACTTACGCTTTCCTGTGGAGAGACTTCGGTTATATCCAACGGGACTGAAATACTCAAAGATGAATACAGTCACAGCAACCACAGTAAGACACATGACAAACATCATGACCCAGACGGCAGGACTGTATGGCTCTGAAACAAAAGATAATATTCTTAAGTATCAAAACAATAAAAATCATGACGGTACATCATAATCTTTTCAGTACCTTGGACAGTTTTGTTTTTTTAAGCTTGTGGAAGTGCTTTTCTGATCCTTTAGATACTAGAGTTTGTTGTAAGATTTGTTATCCCTAAACATTTTCCAGTAACAAAGACAAACCAAAAAATTTTAATAAATGAAGATAAAGGGAAAAGAAATACATGTAACAGCCTTTGTTGTGACCAAGATTCCACATGTTGGTGTCATGTTACCAGAATAAGACTGGGTGGATCCTTTACTGAGGGCAGTGAGAGATACCCTTGACAAACGTCTTTGGATTGGAAATGTTGGGGAAATGCTCTATGATTTATGAACTTTTATGATGTTATAAAGTTCTCTTGGATCACTAAATGATTTTGCATACTGTGACTAACATATTGGAAAATAAAGATAACTTTTTTGCATATTGGAAAATCTGTGTATTCCATTGGAAATATATTTTGATGTTACCAGAATAGTGGCTGCATTTAGTAATTTTCTGATCTAACATATCTGGAGATAAATCAACATTTTACCAAAAAGTAATAAGGGTCAGTTAAGTTGGCTTTTAGCAAGACCAATTATTGAGCTTTGCCTTAAGTTCAATGAGGTGTCTAACACCTTCTTATCCTATTTTCATGGCCATACTTACAGCACAATGGCTGGACAGTAAACTAAACCCAGTAGGAGTAACAAGTGCAGACAACCAATGAGCAGTAGCTCTCACACCCTTCCATTTGGAGGGCAACTGAATAATAAAAAAAACTGCACAATGGATAAGTACCAGTTCACACCAGTATGCAGCAAAGCCACAATATAATACAAGAGGAGACTGTACAAATGCAAAAAATACTGATAAGATAACCACACGGCACTCAAAAGAAAATGAGGACCCTTGATGCAGGTTGCAAGCTTGCGGATATAGTGGTCACTGTATCAACTAGTATTTCATATTTGATTTTTTTCCTGTATGTATTTTGCCCTAAATACTAGAGAGCAGAGGGTGTCAGTATTTTGTGTTGGGCAACTGTAATTTGTTGGACAGCCCGCCCAATCAAATAGTAGAGGCATCACATGTTTTTAAGCCAGCATGGTGCACCACACATAACTTTATTACTGGCACCTTTTGCATTGCCTTATCTATATGAAATTATAATACTAGCAATCAACCCCTCTCATGGATAGTAGGTGTGTTAGTGGTTGTCTTATTAGCATTTTTGCATTTGTGCAGTCTCCCCTTGTATGATATTGTGGCTTTTATGCACAATACTTATCTGCTATGCAGTTTTTAATTATTCAGTTGCCCCATCTATGGTTGGGTGTTTTAATCTACTGCCATTATTTTCTCACCTGTTATATTTCTTCCAGGGAGCCTGGGGCTTATTTGCTTCATATGGGTTTAATTCATTGTCCAGCCATTGAGCTGTAAGTATGGCCTTGTGTTTATGTTTTTGAGCAATGTCCCATTTTTCAATGAACTTTATCCTATTTTCCCTATAACAATTAACCAGCAAACAGGAAGAAATAGAATCTTATAATAGCCCTTCTGTAGGACTGGACAAAACAAGGTAGCCTTAACTCCCAATATGCATTAATTACTCTTAGGTGCCCATGACTCTGTTGCCAATTTACCGGTTGTCCTTCTTTGGACCATTTTTGGTAGCTACTGAGCATTATCAGTCAGGAACACCCCACAAGACCTCACATTTTTTCAAATGCTCTGACCAAGTTTAGTCATGTTAAAAGCTCCAAATGAAATACTGCATTGCATGATAATTATTTTTTACTTTCCATGAAAAATGCAGTCAACACATATTTAGACGTGTAATGTATAATAAGCACATGGCATATTAGGCTCTGTGTGCTTTGTAAGTGTTACAACCTCTCTGTGTAACAGAAATAATAACTAGTGATGAGCGATTACGTTGACTATCGTCAACGATAGTCGATATCGGCAATTATCAAGACGATTTCCGATAGTCGATAATAGATTATCACCGTATACCATTAAAGTCTATGGAGAGGAAAACTACACTTCTTCTTACAACCAAACAGGGCTGGAGATGCTGGAATTAACATCCACAACATGTAAAATTGGATAAGTGCTTTATCAAGAACACACTTAAGGTTATAAAAGCCACAGAAAGAAAATCACAGAACATTTACTTCTGGCTGTATCACAGGCATTGACCCCATGCATGTCCCACAAATAAAAAAAGTGCAAGAAGGGCAGTATGAATTTGAAACCATCATTTACTTGAAACTGGACATTGACTATCCTGTCCTGGAACGCAACTGACCTTAAAACCTATTGACCCCCAGATTAAAAAGTGCCGGAAAGGTGTCTTTTAACCACTATTTTTAGTTGAACTGGACATTGGACTATTCTGTCCTGGACCGCAGCATGACCCTTAAACCTGATGAGCCCACAGATTAAAATAGTGCAGGTGAAAAGGAGTCTTTACAACCACAATTTAGTTGAACTGGACATTTGACTGATACTGTTCTGCTACCACAGTTATGACCATTAAACCTGTCTGACCGGAAGATTAAAAAAAGTGCGGCCAGAAAAGGAGTCTTTAACCACCATTTTAGTTGAACTGGACATTGTCTATCGTGTGTGACCGCGAGTATGACCATTAACTGTTGACCCACAGATTAAAAAAAGTGAGAGGAAAAAGGAGTACTTTTAACTCCATTTTAGTTGAACTGGACATTTGACTATACCTGTCCTGGTAACCTACATACTGTTCAAGTCTTCCTGTACCTCTTGTACAATCAGGAGGAATATTTGTATCAGCAATTTTTGTACATGCAAGTTTTTTTAGTAGTTTAATTCTAGAAATAGGATGGAATCTTCCACACGTCTTTGTTTCTATTTTTTTTTTATTGGTTTTAAATGGGTTGTCTCCACTCATGGAATTTCTAGCGTATTTTAAAGATCTTGCAAAAAAAATGTTATTTTGCAATATGTGTCATTAACAGTGTCCTACATATTCCGAGTTATTGACAGCACATCACCCATGAGCCACTTTTGCCAATTGTGAAGAACAATGTCTGTTAGATAACCACATTTTTTAGAATAGGACTGTTAGTATAGCTGCAATTACCATCAGCAAAATGCCCCAAAACATTTCAAAAAAATGACCTTTTGAGCACTTTTGACAATTGTGGTGAACAAATGTCTGTTAAAATAAACTACTTTTTGTTAGAATACGTACCTGTTGTATAGCTGCATTTAACAGCAAAATTCCCCCTAAATTCAAACATGAACCATGAGCCACTTTTGACAATTGTGAAGAACAAATGTCTGTTAGAAAACACATTTTTTTAGAATAGAAACCTGTAGTTTATTGCTGCATTTTAAAGCTGCATGACCCAAAAAATATAAATGCTTTACTTGCTAAGCCACTGTTAAAAATTGTGAGGGGAGAAATGCCACTTAAAAGCCACATTTCTGTTCCAAAGGACAATGATTATAGCTGTATCTCATAGCAACATGACCCAAAAAAATCTATAAATATCGACTTCTCAGCCACTTATTAAAAATTGTGATGGAGAAATCACATTTAGAAGCACATTTCTGTTCCAAAGGACCATGAATTATAGCTGTATCTCACAGGCAACATAACCCAAAAAATTATAAATATGACTTCTCAGCTCACTATGAAAAAATGAATTGGGATGGTGAAATGCCACTTTGAAGACACATTTCTGTTCCAAAGAACCATATTATAGCTGTATCGCACGCAAACATGACCTCAAAAACCTTTGACATGCGAAAATTTTTAAAGAAAAGTGATGTAAATGGAATACGGTTTAGTCATGAAAAACCTGGTGTCTTTTACAGTCTCCACACCGCAAAACCAGCAACTTGTCTTTTGGGGAGACTGAGAAATAAAAAATTGCAGCAGAGAACATGATCATTTTTAAAAAACATTTTTTTCAAGAGGACCATTTCTGTTGGAAGAGATGTGAAGTAGTCCGGCAACTAATCGGTGACCCTCGGCAATTGGGCACACAAACTTCATCAGTAGATCACAATGCCTGATCTATTTGATGAAGTTCATAACGATCCACATTATCTGTGAAAGACGGATGCGTTTGTCTTATTGGGAATACTCCAGCTGTGCTGAAGGTTTGCCGCTCAGATATGACGCTGAGCGGATGGGCAGGACAACACCTCTATAGCGTGGCTAGCGAGCTCGGGCCATTCATCCATTTTGGATACCAGAATGTCAATTGGGTCCGGAACACCTTCAAAAAACATCAGGTTTTGAGACGCGATAGTCGTGCACCATGATCTTAAGCTGGGTCTATGTGTGCTCTATGTGTGCCTGCATTACCATGCGTTGGTGTGATGGGTGGTTAATAAGATTGCCGAGATCACCCATTAGGCTTCTGCCACAGTGCCCGCTGCTGCTGCCGCTGAGGCTTCTTGGCAATCTACTGCTGTCATGTCCCTGACGTTGTTCCACTGTGATATTTGAAGAACATGAAGCAGACGAAACAGATGTCTCCAGTTGCATCAATCAGCCGGTCTCCATTTCTGCATTTTTACTCTCTATTTGGGTGGGTGGGAGAATATTCTGAGTTTTGTTTTGTACGGGGGATCAGGAGGGGTGGCACCCAGTAATTGTTGTTCATTTTGATTGGCCTTAAAGCGAGGATCATGTTGGAGGAAAGGAGATCCAAAGCATCTTCGTGAGAGATAGGATGGAGCCATTGATTTCAAAGCTCTGGGTCGAAGGGGCACTACGCAAAATGATCTTCCTACATATTACTCCTCACCTCAATTCGCGCCAACCTCTTTCCAAGGACAGGACGTCTGTAACGTCGGTGTCAGGAATACTCCTCCTCCGGCTTCCTCCGGCACGCTTCTACACAGCCAGCTGTGTCTTGCCTAGGATGATGTACTGAGAGATGAGGCGCCGCATTCCATGGCACGATCCTGGACCCCGATCCACTGCCTAATGAAGGACAGATAAATTGTGAAACAGTCTGGCCTTGTGGATTTGACGGAGAGAAAAGGCTTCCGTGTCCACATCTGTGTCCAGTTATCCTCTCTCCGTCGCTGGCCGGGGACCTGATGTTTCAGAGTGTCCAACGATCGTTCCAGAACTAAGATCACCACAATGCTCGATGCTGACAAGGGCATTGTCCACACTGACCATTATGGTGGCTTCTTCAAAACTGGCCAAGGATGGTGCCAGTGCTCTTTCTCCTGCATCCTTCTCGGTGGCTTCAAACACCCCGAGGTCCGCACCGCTGCTTGTCAGGTCCAATGTTCACTTATACTGGTTAATGGAATTGCGCGGCTGCCACCATATCGGGCTGATGGAGCATGTGGTGGTGGAATTTCCAGCGTGTTGCCACGTTCAACAATGAGACGGGTTGATGTGGAGGCCAAGCTGACCACTTGCTGTTGCAGCCAGGCTTAGGGACGGGACCGAGCAGGCAGGGTGCGAATGGTGATCCTCGGAGCCTTCTCAGCAGGGGCAGTCCAGACCCTGGTTAGCGCTTTTAGAAATTATGGACGACAAGGTTCATGCACAGGGTGGTGGGAGGGGTGGGTGCCAGGCATAGGGATGTGCTCAGCCTACCGATCTTAAAGGGCCGGCCTGCAGATTTTTCGACGCGTTATCGCACACCACATTGCTGGCACAGGTTCATGTCACCCGCAGTGCTCTGTCTCGTTGCGGAGAGCCGTCCACAGCTCCTGACCTGTGTGTGGACGTCTCCAAGACAGATTAATTTCAAACACGGCTTTGGGTTCTCTGGGCCCGTGATGCCACCAGAGGATCTTGGAGGAAGAAACCCTGCACCGTCCCTGTGGTTTTTGAAGAGCGTGCGCCGAGCTGAGAGCCCACAGTCACCAACACGAGACATACACCCAGTCTCACCCAGTGAAGCTGTCACAGAGATTATAGGGGTGGGGGCCTTGGCCGTGCTTACTAGTACATGTGTCGGTGGTCAGATGAATTTTCCAGACACATGATGCAGACAACGCACTTGAAATTTTTAGATGAACACGTGGCTGGCCAGGGCAGGGGACAGCTATTCTGGCAAAGAAATGCCTGCTAAGCATCTGGTATTGGGCGAAGGCAAGGGGCCATGACTTGGTGGAATCCAATCTGTGTCCACCAGATGGAAGGCAAACATTTCCAAGGCCAAAAGCCTGGAATGCCAACATTCAGGCTTTTGGTTTTTGGGATGGTTTGGGTTTAAGTGTTTTTCTGCTCCCAAAACCTAAAGACAAGAATGGATGGTTCTGACTGCCGCTGTACGGCGTGGCAGGTCGTCAAAGTGGTGGAAGGAAAATGGGTAGGGATGGTCTCTGGTGGTGCTGGTGGTACTCGGGCGATGGGTGGTTTGGAGGCTGTAGCGGAGGCTGCATCCCTGATCATGACTCTTGAGAGACATGGGCAGCTGGAGGGACGCTGGTGGTGGGCAGAGGAGGGAGGAGGGCGGAGACAGAGGTGTGTGACAGTGTTTGGATGCCGGCATCGGTGTGGCCTTTTTTTGGCCAAGTGTTGGCCTCCATTTCAACTCATGCATTCGCTGCATGTGACTAGGACTTCGTTGGTGGTGGTTAAAACACTAAGGATTCTTGCCTCTACTTATGCGTTTCACGGCAAAGGCCGGCATATTGACCATCGTGGGGTGAAGCAGAGGCTTGCTAAAAAAGGCCCAGGGCTATTGAGTGGGTCCTGAACTTTTCGACGGGCGATAAGCGTGGAGCGGTAGTTTATGCAGATCGTGGATGGCGGAATCATCTCAGAGGACTTCTGCGACCGCCTTCCCTTTTTGAGGCTGGGACCATACTGACACTACCCCATCGCCTTCTCCTCGTCCACGGATGAAGCGGACTAGCAAGCAAATTCTGCTGAAAAGACCACGTTGGATCGCAATGTCGTCATCATCATCATCAACACAGGTGACTTGGTCGTCTGACATTCTGGCATACAGGAGCTGCGGGCTGCAAGCAAAGATGCCACTGTAAGGCGTTGCCGACCGGCCGGATTTTTGGAACGATGACTGGCTTCCTTCTCCTCCTCTGATGGCATCAGTAACAGGGCGTCAGAGCAGAGAAAAATCATCCACTTTGGCCTTTGATCTTTTAACATGGCCTCTGACCCCAACCACATTTTGACATCAAAGAGGTCTTCAGAAATAATGGGATGATCCACAGTGGTTGGGTACAAGACTGTTGACATTTGGGCTGCTATCGCTTCATGTTGGATGGATGCTGATGAGCTGGATAAGACATTTGTGGGCCGTGACTGGGGAGGACGAGGAGTTAAGACTGCTGGATGCAGGTTGCATTAACCACTGAAGAAAAGATTGGCGAGTCACTGTTCGTTACTGAGATTCAACTGGGCCCTGACCCAGCGATGGACAGGCCTGAAAGCCCTGCAACCAACGATCCGTGGCATGCGTGTTGTCGCCAGCACTGAAAGGAGCATTCTTACTCTCGTAACCTCTACACCTACACCCCTCTTTGCTCGCTTACCACCGCATTTGCTCCATGTTCAGAAAGATAAAAATTTCAAGGAAGGTATGGATGAGTTTTGAAAGTCCTCTTATTAAAAGACGGCCAAATGAGCTATTCTTAAATTCCTAGCTAATTCCTACAGCCAAGTAGGATTAGAAACTGAATTGTTTCTAGCGATACTGTGAATGCGGTCTGGGGAAGAACCGTCGTTTAAAACAAATCAAAACTGTGTTCTTCCTTCAGTTTGACCAGGGATTTACAAATGCCCCAGTAGTACTAGAATTGATAGTTTTCAACAAAATATCATACAAGTGACGACAAACTTAGATTCATACGTGCGCAATAAAAATATTCAGAAGTTATACGGATGAGAAATTGCGTTCTTTTGCAGAGCATTGACAAACGAGAACAGTTGATAGAAACTACCGTGCCTATTTGTAAAAACTAGGGCCCGCACCACGGCTTATTTTAAAAATTTATACGGATAATAAACGGTGGTTTTTGCACCTATAAATACACTTGCGGTGACTACAAAAATTTCTCTATTTAAATTTAAATTACAAGTGGCTCTTATGAACAAAACTGGGCCGCACCAAGTAAAAAAAACACCTTTTTGAATGTTACGGATAATAAATGGTGGTTTCTTGCACTATGAAATACACCTGCAATTACTAGCAAATTTATTGTATGGTAATATCCGTACAAAATGGGTCTTTTAAACAAAAACATGGCTCCGCCAAAGTGAAACTAACCTAATTAAATTGTGTACGGATAATAAAAGGGTTTTTGCACCTATAAATCACACTGTGGTGACATAGAAAAGTTCTGATCCTATTGAAAGAACAGAGTGGTGTCTTTGAACAAAATCTGAGCTGCGCAAAAGTGAAAAAAAAACCTATTAAATCGTGTACAGGTTAATAAAAAGGTGAGTTTTGCACTATTCAATACACTCTGTAGTTATTTTAGAAAAGATCTGTATCCTAATATAAGTACAGGACTGCACAAAATACAAGCTAATATTTCACCAAAAAATGCCAAAACTGTTAATATAAACTCATTTCAATGCTGGGGTCAAAGCAGCAGTCTGGGCTGCACAATTATTCCACTCACCTTTCAAAAGGCCGGCCTGCATGCCCAGGCCTTGTCTGTCTGTGTTTCGGAACCGCACCCCCCGCTCACCCTTCCCGCCGGCTGTTACAGCGCTTGATGCTCCTTTAAAAGTCTCAGCTCTAGTAACTAAAAACTGAAAATATCTAATTACCTAAGTTACTAATGTACACAGCTAAAGGATTAGTTGTCAGTGTGAACAAAGAGAACAGTCTTTAGCTGAGCTGTTTGAAGGAGTGCGACTGTGCACCGTCCTGCTCTTTTGTTTACACAGACACCACTGTTCATGAACAGGAAGGGCATGTTCTTTGTAAAACGAGGTTGTGTGATTTTTCCAGCCATCACAGCCATACACATCCCAGTTCATGACGTCGCCACACCCAGTCTCACCCTGCTTATTCTCTAAGCTGAGTTGATGCCGCCAAAAGACAGGATAGCACCGAAAATGAGCGCGATTTATTAATGATATGCAGCACGAATTTTAAACCTGATAATTATCGCGATGTGATCGAAAAAAATAATCCAGATTCAACATAAAAAACCGTTGCCGATTTCAACTTTGTCGATAATAATCGCTCAACACTAATAATAACAATTTGCAGATAGCACAGCTCCATAATTGTGTACAACGTGTATGGTGCTCAATCCAATGGAGATTTAACCACTAAACTATGAACGTCAATCCAAAAATATTCACAAAAGGAACTCTCATATCCAGCATCAGCATAAGGATTGTCTTTATACATTACATTTTTATTGAAGGAAAACATTACAAATTGTAATAAAGCACAGAAATGCAACAGTATTTTGCTAAGGTGCATAGTTAATATGTCACATAAAAATAGAAATGTAAAAGATATGTGAAGAATGAAGAAAGCACATTCAAATTCAGAGATATAAAATGCAGCACCTAAAGGTTACAGTCATAAAGTATGAATAAAACAATGTCTTGTATATAAGGCCAACAAAGAATATAACAACAATAATTACAGGAAAGAGGGTAAGGTGCACAGGGAGGGAGTTAAGGATTAGGGTAGAGGGACCGAAGCATCTATCGTCTAGGTTTATGTTTTGTTTCTGCTCTTAACCTAGATGAAGAGATCAACTAATTAGAGAGATCAGGGTACATATCTAGGCATGGGAGCCAGCCGGTATTGAATTGGGAAACATGGTTTTGTCTGTATGCCAGAGATTGTTTGTGTAGGCAATTGATGTCAATAACCATATCTAGGGAGGGTGCAGTAATTAATTTCCCATTTCTGGCTACAGCAAGGCGAGTAGCATGCAGTACGTGACAGACAAGAGTGCAGTTTAGTTGTGGGATGTTAATTACCAACAAACACAAAGCAAATGCCGGATCGGTAGGACAAGGAACCTTAGCCAGTTTTGAAGTTTGGGAGAGAAGTTTTGACCAGACTGCCTGAAGACACGGACAGGACCAAAATAAATGAATAAATGAATCAAGGAGCCAAGGTTACCACAGGACCTCCAGCAGATAGGGGATGTGTTTGGATATATGTTGTGGAGGCGGGCAGGTGTGTTATACCATCTAGTTAAAAGCTTTTTATACTGTTCCAGGAAGTTAGCACTAGCAGATTCTTTATGTGCCCAATATATAGCTTTCTGCTACTGTGTGGTTTCAAATCACTTTCCCAACTGATAATGTTAGCAGTTTTGACAAAATGGAAATTCTTTGAGAATATATTATATATAATTTTTGTGCCCTTGGAAGTTTTCGGAAGAGTATTAGAGCAGATGTTCAGCTCAGCACTGGAGTTAAGATCTCAAATTCCCTTTTTTGTATTGTCTTTTAAAAAATGAACAATTTGTGGATATCAATAAAGGTCCATCTTAGGTATATGAAACTTTTCTCTAAAAGTAGTAAAAGGGAATATAGCCCCATCAAAGTATAGATCATCAATAAGATGAATGCCCTGGACAACACATTGAGTCAAAGAAATGTTGGGAATAGAGCAGGTTAATGTGAGAAGTGGGACAGGGAGGGTAGTGGAGAAAATAGGCTGGCAGATGGAAGGGTTTAAATGTGTCTAATAGTTTTGAGTAACTTGTACTGAAGGGGATGTATGGTGATGTCGAACCTCACTGTTTAATGGATTCAGTAACCAAGGCCATAATGTGAGAGTGCCATATAAAGCTGGTTCCAACAAGGCCCATAGTATGTCCTGGTGGGGGTCTTAGGTGAATGCCATATGATAAATTTGTAGGTTTGGTAACCCTGGAACTCTCATGGTCGTTTTCTTCATCATTAATGAAATCACTATTCTTGGACATTTAGAACGCCATATAAATTTACTAAGTTTATGTCGGAAAGCCTGAAAGGTGGAACTCGGTATAGGGATGGGAATAGTTCTGAGAAAATATAACATTTTTTTGCAGTATAATCATTTTGTATAATATAATTCTGCCCATCCAGGAATTATCTACCTTAGGGATTCTGTCTAATTCCTACTGATATGAGGAAAGTATGGGTAGAAAGATAAAATTTGGTCAATAGAGAGCATTTGTGATTGTGATTTTTATGCCTAAATAGGAAAGTAGTCTCCTATTTAAAGGGGTAAGGGTTTTTAGTTTAGTTTGTTCATTTTTGTTCATCCCACAGCACATAAAATGGAACAAAAAGTGATCAAAAACTCATATAAACACCAAAGTGGTGGCAATTAAAACGTCAGTTCATCACGCAATGAAAAAAAAGTCCTTACACAGCTCTGTATATGGAAAAATAAAAAGTTATGGCTATCCAAAAAACAGTGATACATAAATATTGTTTTACACAATAAATTACACAATTAAAAAAAAAACAATGTGCTTCCACATAAAAAAACACTATATAAACTGGGAATCCCTGTAATTGTCTCGACCCAAGGAGTAAAACTAACTTGTCACGTATATTGCATGGTGAGCGCAATTAAAAATAAAAATAAAAAACATTACTAGGACTGGCTTCCAAAAAACGGATTTAAAAGCGATCAAAAAAGCCTTCTTCCCAAACAAAATGATACAAATAAAAACGTCGACTCATCCCGCAAAAAAACAAGACCTCCTTTACCACAGCTCTGTAAACAGAAAAAATAAAAAGTTATGGCTCTCAGGACTGTGTGATAGCAAAAAAATTGTTATCTTTTTGAATAATAAAAGTGTTTTTTATTATGGTAAGCAGTAAAATTTAAAAAAAAAATATCAAAATTGGGTTATTGCTGGAATTGTATCGACCGTCTGAGTAAAGCTAGGATGTCATTTATAACGCACGGTGACCACTGTAAAAATAAAAAAATAAAAAAACTACCAGGATTGCTGTATTTTGTTCAAAATTCCTCACAAAAACCTTAATAAAAAATGATCCAAAGCATCATATGCACCCCATAATGGTACAATAAAATCATAAAATCATACCGCAAGCCCAAGACCATAATTAGCTCCATATACATAAAATAAAAAAGTTATGGCTGTCAGACTATGACAATATAAAAATGTGATTTTTTTTTTAACTCATTTCTATTGTATAAAAGTAATAAAATATATAAAACGATATAACATTTATATAGTTATATCATTGCAATTGTACCGACCCACATCGTAAGTGATCCTGTCATTTATCCCGTTGGCGAACACCTGTAAAAATGAAGAGAAGCCCAAAAAACTTATGGCGGGGAACTGCATTTCCCCCCCCCCCCCCCCCCCCCCCCCACCCCCCCTCTATTTTCATAGCCACAATGCTAAAAAAACTACAGAATACTGTGCACCAAAATGCACAATACACCACTAGATGAAATCATGAGGGCGTATTTGAATCAAACGGGGACAAAACGACTGAAGGTTCACTGATTCCTATACTTATGGGGCTTTGCAAATGCGATTGGCACCACCAAAGTCTGTGTTCCAAAAAGCAATTAGCGCTCCCTCCCTTGTATGCCCTGCCATGCGCCAAAACAGCAGTTTACACCCACATGTAGAGTATTGCCGACTTGGAAGAAATTGCCGAACACAATTTGGGAAACTTTTTTTTCCAGGATTCAGTGTAAAAATTAAACTTTTTCGGCTAAAATTGCAGATTATTGGAAAAAAATTATTTTTTTAATTTCACAGTCCTAACGCGAAAAAAAATTAGTGAACACCTGTTGGGTTTCGACTTACTCACTACACCCGATATAACTTCCTTTAAAGGGTGCAATTTCCAACAAGGGTTCTTTTTAGGAGAATTTATTAAATTTTAGCCCCTTAGGGTTTCCGCAAACCTGAAATGGCACCTAAATAAAATGTAATGAAAATGAGACCCCAGAGGTCTGGTAGGGGGCTCTCCTATTCTGGGAACTTGTGGATGAGCCAAATAGCGCACTAGGGCAATATGGGATATCTCTGAAAACGGCAGATTTGATATGGGAATTGATGTTGAGTTAGCATTTACCTGGCTCACATCTACCGTGTTCCAGTGAATAGGAATAAAAATTGAATATCTGCAAAAAAAAAAAAAATAAATAAAGGGAAATTTTGAAATTTCACCTCCACTTTGCTTTAATTCTGTGAAATTCTAAAAGGGGTAACAAACCTCCTAAATGGCTGTTTTAAATACTTTAAGGGGTCTAGTTTCTTAGTATGGGGGTCATTTTGGGGGTGGTATCTAATATACTGGCCCTCAAAGTACATCAGAACTGAACTGGTCCCTAAAAAAATCTATTTTCAAAATTTTCTTGAAAATGTGAAAAAAAATTACTATAAATTTCTAAGCCCCTTAATTGTGGGGACAAAAATAGACATTTAAAAACAATTATGCCAAACCTATAGTGGACCATATGGTAGATGCTAGATATAAACTATTTTGAGTAGAATAAACTATCGGTTTTAAATGCGAATATTTTTTGAACTTTGAAAATTTCTAATTTTTGCAAATTTTCATGATATTTTGATATTTTTCACAAATAAAGAAGGATTGTATGGCCCAAAATGTATTACTAACTTAAAGCACAATGTATCATGAGAAAACAAACTCTGAATCACTTGGATAGGTAAAAGTGTCAAAAAAGTTATTTTCACACAACGTGACACAATCAGATTTTAATAACGGGGTCTGTCGGAAGGCAAAACTGCCTATGGCGGTGATGGGTTCACAATTTTTTTTTTTTACTTTTAAATTTGAGTCATTATAGGGGTTAGTCGAAATAAAAAAAGAACATAATAAAAGTAAAGGAAAATAAGAACCAAAAAAAACGATAATAAGGAAACCAAAATTGATAAAGAAGGAAAAAAAAGCTGCTAAAAGGAGATAAAGAGAAAAAACTAAAGAAGGAAAGAAAGGTAAATAATAAGGAAAAATATATGAAGGAAGGTGGAAGTAAGAATAAAAAGGGAGCAAAAAAATCTTGGCTGAGATAAAAAAAAAAGTAAAAAAAAAAAGCAAGAATAAATAAAAAAGAGAAAAAGTAAATAAAAAAAACAAGACTAAAAAAAATAAAAGAATAACAAAAGAAAACGGGAGTGGAATAAGATCAAACTCAAGAGAAACCGAATAGAAGAAATAGACAAGGAAATTACGAAAGAAATAAAGACACAAAAGACACGCTAGAAAAATGGCACACGCAGCAAAGGTACACACGGATACAACACGCCGAATCATCAAATACATACATAACAAGTACCTTAACCTTACTTCTTTGTGTTCTAATACTTAGAGGACCACCTAACTTTGCAACAAACCCGGGCACAACCCCTACAATAATTAAGTTACCGACAGCGGATCAATTCTACCAATTTAAACCCATTCTCCCACCATTTCATATATTTTGTAATTATACGCACGCCCGCCCACTTCTCCCCCGCGTCTCCGCTTGCCACCCCGCCCCCCCGCTCGCCCCTCTCCCCCCCACACTGCCCCCATTTCTCTCCTCTCCTAACTTCACATCCTCCCTACCCCTCCCCCACCTCCGTTCCCCCCCCGGCCACCCCCCCTACCCCCCGCCCCCCCGACCCCCCCTATCTCCCGCGCCATCCCCCCGATCACCACCCACCTCCTCCCCCGCCCCCCGCCTCCCCCCCACCCCCCCGCCCCTCCCTGGCGGTCGGCCTCCCGCCCGCCCATTTTCCTCTTTACCCCCCGGACCGCCCCTCTCTTCCCCATCGCCCCGCCCCGCCCCCCCTCCCCCACTCCCGCCCCCCCCCTCAGCCGCTCCCCCCCCGCTCCCACGCCCCCCACTCCTCCCCCCCCCCCCCCCCGTCCCCCCACCACGCTCACCGCCTCCCCCCCTTCCCCCCCCACCCCCCCTCGACCTTTGTCGAGGCGGTAGATTGGGCGTGGGGTGGGTTGGGGTGGCGTTGAGGTGGATGAGATGTGCGCGGTTGGATGGACGAGGGCGGGGACGGAAGGTGCGGAGGGGGGAAAGTGGGGGGGGCGGGGCGGGGGGAAAGAGGGGGGAGGGGGATGCGGGGGGGGGGTGCGCGCAGGACCGGAACCGGTTGGGCGGGCATTTTACAGGGGGGGGGGGAGTGGGGGGGAGGGTCGGTAAGGCTGGGCGTTGCGTGGGGCGAAGAAAAAAAGGGGATTGGGACGGGGGTTGTGGGGGAGGGAGTGGGCTTGGGGTGGGAGGATCGGAGGGGAGCAGGGGGTGCCGGAGGGGAGGGGAGGGGTTGGGGGGTGGGGGGCGGGGGGGGGGGGGTGGGGGGGGGGGGGGGGGGGGGGAAAGGGGGAAGGGGGGGGTGGGGGCGGGGGGGGGGGAAAAAGGACAAAGGAGAAGGGTATAGGAGGGATTAGGGGAACAAGGAGGGGGGGGGACTGGGGGGGGAAGGGGGGGAGGGGGGGGGGGTGGGGGTGGGGGATAAGGGGGTGAAGGGTGTGGGAAGGAGGGGGGGGGGTTGGGGGGGGTGGTGGGAGGTGGGAGGAAGGGGGGGGTGGTGAATAGAAGCGGGGAGAGTGGCGAAATCGTGGGGGGAGCTGGATGGTTGGGTGCGTGGCAAGGGAGGGGTCGGGGGTGGAGGAGGGAGGAAGGGGGGGGGGGAGAGAAACCAACAAGGTGTAAGAGGAGGGGGGAGGGGGTGTGGGTTGGGGGGAAATGGGGGACGGGGGAAAAAAAAGGAGGGGGAAAAATTGTGGGGGAAGGGGTGGGAAAAAAACAACGGGGAGAAAGGGGGGCCGCGGGGAGGGGGCGGGTGGCGCGGGAAGCGGGTGGAGGGAGAATACAGGGGGGTCCTGGGGAGGGGGTGGGTAGGGTGGGGGGGTGGGGGGGGGAGGGGAGGGGAGGGTGGGGGGGTGTGGGGGTGGGGTGGGGCGGAGAGGGGGGTGGGTGGGGGGGGGGTGTGCTGGTGTGGTGGGGGGACAATGTGGGGGGGGGGGGGGGGGGGAAACAGGAAAAGAAAAGAGAGACATACTAGGGAGGTCGAATGGCGGGAGGGGGGCGTGGTGCGTGGGGGGGGCACAGGGGGGGAGGGATGGAGACGGGGTGGGGGGGGGGGGGAGGGGGGGACTAACTTGATGGAATGGGGGCGGGGTGCTGTTGTAAGGGGGGGGCGGTGGGGGGGCCGGGGGGGGGGGTGAGGGTGGGGGGGGGGGCGTGGGGTGGGGGTGGAGGGGGGGGGGAGGGGGTGGGATGGGTTGGGGGAGGGGGGGCGGGGGGAGGGGGGGGCGGAGGTGGGGTGAGGAAGGTTGGGGGGGGGGGGGGGGGAGGGAGTGGGGGTTGGAGGGTTGGCGGGGGGGAAGCGCGGGAAGGTGGTGAGGCCTGGAAGGGTGGCGGCGTGGGGAAGGGGAGGAGGTGGAGGAAAGAGGGTGGGGGGAGGAGGGTGGGGGTGGGGGGGGGGGGTGGGGTTGGAGGGGGTGGGGGGGGGGGGGGGGGGGGTGGGGGGTCGGGGGGGGGGACCAGAAAGATAGATGGAAAGAAAAGAGGGGGGAGTGGGTTGAAATGGTGGAGCGGGTGGGGGGTGGGGTGAAGGTGGGGTGGTGTTGAACAAGAAGTGGGGGGCGGGGGGGGCCGGGGTTGGGGGGTGTGAGGCGCGCTTTGGGTGGGGGGTGCGGCGCGGGGATTTTGCGGTGGGGTGGGGGGAACTGTGCGGGCTGGCGGGATGTGCTGCGTGGGGGGCGTGGGAAAAGGGAAAGAGACGATGGGAGAGGGGGGGGGGGGGCGGGGAAGACCAGGCAGAGGTGGTGATGGCGGTGGGATGACTGTGGGGTAAAGGGTCCGGATGAGGAGCGGGAACTGGTTCGGCGTGGGGTGGAGGACAATTCCAAAGCGACCAGCGAGGGGGGGGGTGGGGGGGTGGCGTGGGGAAATGTGTGGGGGGTGGGGGTGGGGGGTGGGGGCGCTGGTCTGGGGGTGCGCTCCGTGTGCGTGAGGCGAGGGGGAGGGGTGGGCGGCTCGCATGTGGGTTGGGGTGCGGGGGGGGGTGAGTGGGCGGACGGCGGGGCGGCGTGGACGGAGGGAGCTGGAGGGGGCGACAAGGGTGGGCGGGGCCGAGGGTGGGGTGGGGGGGGGGGTGGGGGGGCGGGGGGGGGGGGGTTGTGGGAACAGGGCGACTGGAATGAGTAGGGGGGGGGGGAGGGGGGTGGGGTGGGGATGAAAGTGACGGTGCGGACAGAACGAAAGAGAAAACAGGGATGGGAAAAAAAAAAAAAAAAGGGGGAGAAGTGAGGGTGGTGGGGGGGGGGGGGGGGGGGAAGGGGGGGGTGGGGGGTGGGGGGGGGGGGGGAGGGGGGGGGTGGTGGGGGGTGAAAGGAGGGGGGTGGGGGGGAAGGTTGGGGGGGTGGGGGGAAAGAAAGAGGAGGTGGTGGGGGGGGGGAGGCGGGCGGGTTGGGCGGGGGGGAGGGGGGGCTGAGAGTGGTGGGGGGGGGGGGTGGGGGGATGGGGGTGGGGGGGGGTGTGGGGGGGGTGGGGGGAGGTGTGTGGGGAGGGAGAAGTGAGTGGAGGTGACGGGGGGAGGGGGGGTGGGGAGGGGGGGTGGGGGGGGGGGAGGGGGTGGAGGAAAGGAAGGGATGGGAAAGGGAGGGGGGGGTGGTGTGGGGGGAAGGGGGGGGAGGGAGTTGGTTAAGAAAGGGAAGAATGGAATGGGGGGGAAGGTTGGGGGGAAAGGGGGGGGGGGGGTGGGGGAAAGGGAGGTGGGGGGGGAGGGGGACGGGGGTGGGGGGGGGGAAGGGGAGGGAGGTGGGGAGTGGGGGGAAAAAGGAGGGGGGGAAAAGGGGGAGGGGGGAAGGGAGGGGGGGGGGGGGGGGGGGGGGGGAAGGGTGAGGGGTGGGGGGGGGGGGGGTGGGGGGGGTGGGGGAGGGAGGGGTGGGGTTGAGAAAAGTGGGGGGGGTGTGGGGGAGGGGGGGGGGGGGGTGTGGGGGGGGGGGGGGGGGGGGAGGCGGGTGGGGGAGGGTGTGGGGGAGGGTGGGTGGGGGGGGGGGGGGGGGTGTGGGGGGGGTTGGGGTGAGTGAAAAGAGACAGGAAGGGGGGGGAAAAAAGAAAAAAAGGGTTGGGTTGAAAGAAGTGTGAAGGGGGGGAGGGGGGCGGGGAGGGGGGGGAGGAGGGGGATTTAGAGGGGGGGGGGGGGGAAAGGAAATGGGTTGGGGGGAGGTGGGGGGGGTTGGTGTGTGGGGGGGGGGAGGGGAGGGGAGGGGGGGGAACAGGACAAAAAGACAAAAGAAGGAAGAAAAAAAAAAGAAAAAGAAGGGAAAGAAGAGATGAAAAAGAGGGGGGGGGGTGAAGAATGGGGGGGGTGGGGGGGGGGGGGGGGGGGTGGGGGGGGGAGTGGGGGGTGGGTGTGGGTGGGTGGTGGGGGGGGGGAGGGGGGTGGTAGGGATGGTGGGGGGGGGGGGGGGGGGGAAAAGGGGGTGGAGGGAGGGGGGGGGGGTGGAACGGGGGGGCGCGGGAGGGGGGGGGCGGGGGCGGGAGAAAGGGAGGGGGTGGGGTGAGGTGGGGGGCTTAGAAGGGGTGGGGGGGTGGGGGGGGTGGTGGGGGGGAAGGTGTGGGGCGGAGGTGCGGGTGAGGGTGTGGATGGGGGGGGAATGGGAGTGGGGGGTGGGGGCGGGGAAATGGTGGGGGGGGGGGGGGAAAAAAAAGAGTGGGGGGGGGCGCATGAGTGGATGGTGGGGGGAAAGGGCGGGTGGAGTGGGGGGGGAGAAAGAGGGTGGGGTGTGCTGGTGGGTGGGGAGGTGGTGGAGGGTGTTGGAGAGGGGGGGGGGAGGGGGGTTGGTGGGGGGTGTGGGGGTGGGGGTTGTGGTGAGGGAGATGGGGGGGGGGAAAATGGGTGGGGGGGAGGGTGGGGTGGGGTGGGGGTGGGGGGGGGGGAATGGGGATGGGATGTGAGGGGGTGGGGTGGTGGGGGGGGGGGGTTGGGGGGGGGGGGGGTTGGGGGTGGGGGGGGGGGTTGGGGGGGGGAGGGTGAGGTGGGTTGGGGAAAGAAGGGAAATGTTGGGATTGGGGGGGGGGAGGGGGGAAATGGACGGGTGTGTGGGGAGAAAGGGAGGGGGGGGGAAAGGTGGGGGGGGGGGTGGGGGGGGGGGGGGGTGGTGGGTGTGGGGGGGGGGGTGGGGTGGGGTGGGGTGAGAGGGGGTGGGGGGGGGGGTGTGGGGTGGGGGGTGGTGGGTGGGGTGGGGGGGGGGGGGGTGGGGGGGGGGGTTGGGGAGGGGGGGGGGGGGGGGGTTGAGGGAGAGGGGGGGGGGGGAGGGGGGGGGTTGGGAGGGGTGAAGGGGTGGTGGTGGGAGTGGGGATGGGTGCGGGGGGGTGGGGGGAGTGGGGAGGGGGGGGAGGGAGAAAAAGGGTTGTGGGATGGGGGTGAGGGATGGTGGGGGGCGGGGGTGTTGATGGTTGGGTCTTGGGGCGAGGTGGGGGGTGGGGCTGGGGGGTAAGGACGGTGTCAGTTGAGGATGCCGTGTGAAAATGCTTGGTGGGTGAAGGGGGAAGGGGGTGGGGTGGATCAAAGGGGAGGTTGGGTGGGACCTGGGGAAAGGGGGGGAAGGAGCGGGCGGAAAAGAATGGGGGGTGGTGGGGGGGAGGGGCTGATGAAGGGGGGGGCGGGAGGGGGAGGGGGGGGCGAGTGGCGGGGGGTGGGAGGTGAGGGGGGTGGCGGGGGGTGGGGGGGGTGGGGTGGGGGGGGGGGGGAGGAGCTAAGGTGGGGGGGGAAAAGTGGGGGTGCCGCGTGTGGGTGTGGGGTAGCGAGGGAGGGATAATCATGATGGGAGGGTCGTTGGTGGTGAGGGGGAAAGCCGGCGGGTTGGGGGAAGGGGGGTGGGGGGGGGGGGGGGGGAGAGGGGAAGAAGGGTGGGGTGGGTGCGGTGGGGGGAGGAGGGGAAAGGGTGGTGTGCGAAGTTGGGGCGCGTGGGGTGGGGGCGGGACAAGAATAGCTAGGGGGGGGGGATGCGGGGGGGGTGCGGGGGGGGACAGGGGTGGTGGGGGGTGGGGTTGTGGGGCGAGAAGGGGGTGTAGGGGTGGGGGGGGGGATGGGGGGGAAGGGTGGGGAGAGCGTGTAAAGCTTGGTGGCCGTGGGGGGGGGGGTGTGGGGGAGGGTGGTGATGGAAACGTAGGGGGGTGAGGGATGGGGGGGGGGTGGTTGGGAGAAGGATTTGGGGGAAGAGGTGGAAGTGGTGGTGTGGGGGGGGGGTGGGGGGGGGGGTGGGGGTTGGGGGGGGGGGTGGTGGGGTGGGGAAGGAGAGTGGAGGATGTGGGGGGTGGTGGGGGGGGTGTGTGGGGGGGGGGGGTGTGTGGTTTGGTGGGGGAGGTGGTGGTGTGGTGTGGAGGAGTGAGAGGGGATGGGGTGGTGGGTTGGGTGTGTGGTGTGGAGGGGACTGTGGGTGGAGAGGGTGTGGGGGAGTTGGTTGGGGTTGGTGGGGTAAGGGGGGTTGGGGGGGAGGAGGGGAGAATAAATGGGGGGGTGGGGTGGGTTGGTGGGTGTGGGGGGTGGTGAGGAAAGAGGGAGTTGGTGTGTGGGGTTGAAATAGTGAGGATGGGGCGGGTGGAAACAGGGGGGGGGGCTCTGAAAAAGTAGGAGGGGGGGAAAGTGATATTGAGGATGTCGTGGGTGTTTGTTGTGGGATGTGGAGGTGGTTTGGTGGTGGGTGGGGGTGGGGGGGATTATGATGGTTGGTAATGGATAGGGTGGGGGGGTAGGGTTGTTTTGGGGAGGTTTTGTTGGAGGGGTTTAGTGGTGGGTCGGGTTTGTAAGTGTGGGGTGGGGGGGGGTTTGGGTGGGTTGTGGTGGGGGGGTTTGGGGGTTGTGGGGGGTATGTGTGGGGCGGGGGAGAAACTTTGAGTTTGGGATAGAGGGTGTGGGGGGTGAATAAGTGGGGTGGGGAGGTTTGGGGGGTGGTGGGGGGGAATGGTAGGAAGGGGGTGGTGTTGGGGGGGTGGGGGGGGGGGGTGGTGGGGAGAGAAATGCTGGAGTTGGGGGGGGGCGGGGAGAATTGGTAAAGTGGTGTGGGGTGAAAGAGTGGTGAGCGGGGGGGGGAAATTGGGGTGGGGGGGGGGGGGGTGGGAGGGGAAGGTTGGTGGGGGTGTGGGCGGGGGGGGGGGCAAGGAGGGTGGGTGGTGGGAGGGTGGTGTGTGGGGGGGGGGAGGGGGGTGGGTGGGAAAGAATGGGGGGGGAAAAGGTGGGGGAGGGGGGGAGGGGGAGGGGTGGGGCGGGGGGGGGGGGGGGGGGGAGGTCGGGGGAGGGGGAGGGGAAGAAAAGTGAGGTTCGGGGGGAACAAAGACGGGGGGGGAGGGGTTGGAAGGGGGGGGGGGGGAGGTGAAAGGGGAGGGTCGGAGGGGGGGTGGGGGAGTGGTGGGGGAGGGAAAGGGTGGGGTGGGGGTGGGGGTGAGGGGGAAAGGGGATGGGGAGGGGGGGGGGGGGGGGATGGGGGGGGGGAAGGTGGGGAGGGGGGTGGAAATTGTTGAGTTGGGGGTGGGGGGTTGGGGTGGGGGGTTGGGGGGGGGGGGTGGGTGTGGGGGGGGAGGGAGAGGGTGGAGAGGGGGTGGAAAGGGAAATGGGGTGGAGGGGGAAGGGGAAGGTGAGGGGTATTTGGAGGGGGGGGGTGGTGTTGGATGGTGGGGAAGGAGGGGGGCTTGTGAGGGGGGGGGAGGGGGCGGAGGCGGGGTGGGGTCGCGAGGGAGGGGGGGATGGGGGGGGGGTGGGAAGGGGGGAGAAGGGGGGGTTGGGGGGGGGGGTGGGAGGGGGAAAAAAGGATGGGGGGAGGGGGGAGGGAAAATGGGGGGGGGTTGGGGTGGGGGGAGTGGGGGAGGGGGGAAAAAATGTGTGGGGGAGGGAGTGTGGGGTGGGGGGTGGGGGGGGGGGGGAGGGGTGAGAGGGGGGGGGGGGGGTGGGTGGTGTGTGGGGTGGTGGGGGGGGTGGGGGACAGGGAAGGGGGGGGGGGAGGGGGGGTGTGGGGGGTTGTGGTGATGAAGGGGTGGGGGGGGGGATGGGGAGGGGAGGGGGAAGGAAGGGGGAGGGGGGGCGGGGGGTGGGGTGGGGTGGGGGGGTGGGGGGAAGGGGGGGGGGGTGGGGGGGAAAAAGGAAGGGGGTGGGGGGGGTGGGGGGAAGGAGGGGGGGAGGGTGATGTTGGGGGGCGGGGGTGGGGTGAGGGGAGATGGGGGGGGAAAAAAGAAAAAATGTGGGGGGGGTGAGGTGGGGATGGGATGTGGGGGGTTGGGGGGGGGGGGGGGTGAGATGGGGGGAATGGAAGTGGGGGGGGAGGGGAAGGGGAGGGTGGGGAGGGGAAAGGGGGGGGGAAAAGGGGAGGGGGGGGGGGGGGAAAAGTGGGAGGGGGTGGGAGGGGGGGAAAGAGGGGAGGGGGGAGGGGGGGGGTGGGGGGAGGGGGGGGGAAGGTGGGGGGATGGAGGGGGTAAAAGAGGAGGTGGGGGGGGGGAGGGGGGTGGGGAGGGGGGGGAAAGAAGGGGGTGGGGGGTGGGGGGGAAAAAGGGGAATGGGGTTGGTGGGGTGGGAGGGGGGATGGGGGAGGGGGGGTGGGGAGGGGTGGTCGAGGATGGAAGGGGGTGGGGGTGGAGGGGGGGAGGGGGGGGGGGGGGGGGGTGGGGGAGGGAGGGGGGGGTGGGGGGGGGGGGGGGGGTGGAAAAGAAAGGGGGGGAGGGGAGGGGACGGGGGGGGAGGGGGAAAGAAGGAAAGAAGAAAGGGAATGGGAGGGAGAGGGGGGGTGGAAAAGAAGGTTGTTGGGTTGGAAAGGGGGGGGGGGGGAAAGAGGGGGGAAGGGGGGGGGTGGTGGGGGGAGGGGGGGCGGGGGAGAAAAGCGGTGGGGGGGGGGGGGGAATGGGGGAGGTAGGGGGGGGGGGGGAGTTGGCGGGGTGGAAAAAGAAAAGGAGGGGGGGAAAGGGAGTGGGAGGAAGTGAAAAGTGGGGGGTGGGGTGGGGGGGGGGGGGGTGGGGGGGCAGGGGGGGGGAGGGGGGGGACGTTGGGGGTGGGGGGGGGGGGGGGGGGGTGGGAAAATGGGGGGGGTGGGAAGGGGGAGGTGGGGTGAGAAGGAAAAGTGGGTGTGGGGGAGAGAGGGGGGGAAGGAGGGGAGGTGGGGAAGTTGTGGGGGGGAGGGGGGGGGGAGGGAGAGGGGAGGGGGGGTGGGGGGGGGGAAGGGGGGTGGTGGGGTTGAATGGGGAGGGTGGAGGGGGGGGGCGGGGGGGGGGGGGGGGGGGGGGGGGGGGTGGGGAGAAAGGGGGGAAAAGGGGGGGGGGGGGGTGGAAAGGAGTGAAGGGAAAAGGGGAAGAGGGGGGGAGGGGGTGGGGGGGGTGGAGAGAAGGGGAGGGAGGAGGTGGGGAAGAAGAGGAAGGGGTGGGGAAATGGAGGGGGGGGGGGGAGGGAGGGGGGGAGAAGGGGGGAGGGGGGGATGGGGGGGGGGGGGGAGGGGAAAAAAAAGGGGGTGGGGGGGGGTGGGGGGGGAGTAGGGGGCGGGAATATAATTAATGGTGTGGGGGGAAGTGGGGTCGCGGCGGGCGGGGAAGGGGAAAGAGGGGGGGGGAGAGCGCGGGTGGGGGTGGTGCGCGGGGAGGGGGACGGGGGGGGGGGGCGGGGGGCGGGGGGAAAAGATGGGCTTGGGGCGGGGCAAGGGTGAAGGCGGCGGGGGGAAAGGGGAGGGGGTGTGGGGGGGGGGGTGGGAGGCTGGAGTGTGGGAAAAAGGGGGGAAAGGGGGCGCGGGGAAGGGAGTGGGGTGAAGGGGGGGGGTGGGAAGGGGTGTGGGGGAGGGGGAGGGGGGGGGAGGGGGGGGTGGGTGCGTGGGGGGAGGAAATGGGGGGAGGGGATTGTGTGGAAGGAAGAGGGGGGAAAAGGGGGTGCGGGTGGGGGGGGGGGGGGAGTGGGGGGGGGGGGGGGCGACAGTGGGGGAAATGGGGTGGGGGTGGGTGGGAGGAAAGGGAAGGGGGGGTGGAAAAGGAAGAGGGGGGGGGGAAGGAGGGGGGGAAACAAGGGGGGAAGGGGAAAGGGGGGGGGGTGGGGGTGGAGTGGGTTGAACGGGGGGAATGGGGGTGGGGGGATGGGAGGGGGGGGGGGAAGGGGGGGGGTGGGGAGGGGGGGGAAAGGGGGTGGAGTGGGGGGTGGTGGGGGGGTGGGGGGTGGGAGTGGGGGCAAAGAGGGGGGGGGGGGTGGGGGGATCAGGAGCGGGGGGGGGAGTGGGGTGTGGGTGAAGGGGGGTTGGGGGTGGGAATTGGTGGGGGGGGGGGAAGGGAACAAGGTGGGGGGAGGTGGTGGGTGGGGGAAGGGGGATGGGGGGGGGGGATGGCGTGGTGGGGGAGAAAGAGAAGGAGGGGGGGGGGGGAGGCGGGGGGGGGGGGATGGGGGAGGGGGATGGGGGAAAGAAAGAAACAAAGGGCGGAGAGTGAGGGGAGGGGGGGGGAGGGGGGGGGGGAGGGGTGGGGGGGGGTGGGAGTGGGGGGAGAGGGGGGGGGGGGGGAGAGGGGGGGGGGGTGGGGGGGATGGGGTGGGGGGGGGTGGGGGGGGGTTGAGGTGGGGCGGGCGGGGGGGGGGGGGGGGGGGGGGAATGGGCGTGGAGGGGTTGAGGGGAGGGGGGGGGGGGGGAAAAAGGGGGAAATAGAAACGCTCACCCACAAGGAGAATTTAGTTGAGTGATCATTATATACATGCGTTTGAGCATGGGGTGCAGTGACAGTGTAGGTGATCGCGGACTCGCATGATTTCACGGGTGTATGACGGGAGTGTGATGTGGGTTACGGTGTGCGGGGACGGTTGCTGCAATGATTTAGATGTGCGCGGGGCGTCGTTGCTGCGGAGGTGCTGCAGGGGGTGTAAGAGACAGCGGGGGGTGGCGGCCGGCGCACAGCGTGGTGCTGGTTCCGTTGGGTGTTGAAGCTGCCAATGAGTAGCCGTTAACCCCTGATGGCGTGTAGCGGGTTGCAGAATACAAGCTTATCAAAGACCGCTCGCGCAGCATAGGACGATCCATTCCTCCTATGTCGGTAAGGGGTTAAAAATTAAAGTGAGAAAATAAAAGTTATCTAAATTATCTGCTTATGAGTGATAGGATAGTAGGTGATTGCGGTGACCAGATATACATGAGAGAGAAGTAAGAGAGTGAAGTGTTGTTTGCAATCTTAGCAGAGAGCCGCAGTCTTGTTAGCATATAATGGCAGAATACTTAGAGTAAGTTAGTAAATATGAAATGTAATAGATATGTTCAATTTATAGATGCTTCTGAGAAATTGTTTCTCATAGATACCAATATGAAAGGTGTTTACAAGAGGGTGTTATAGCCGAGCAGGAAGAATCGTTATGTGTATAGCCAAAGAGAGAGATTTTGTTGCTGTAGAGCGTTCAAGCCTCAGTCTAGAATTAGTAGAGATAGAGAGAAGTTAAAATCTTTTGTTGATCTGTGATTTTTTTCAGCGCTGGAGGATAAGTTGTATTGTGGTAGCTAGACTCTTCACTGCTGTATGCTGCTGTCAGACCACGATCGGAATCAGGTGACAGAAAGAGATCAAAATATTGGAATTTCATAGTTTCATAGTTTCAATAGTGTTGTAAGGCTTAAATAAAAGGTACAAGTCGTCCATCTAGTTCAGCCTTGTTGTGCTAGGTGTTGATCCTGAGGAAGGCAAAAGATACCCCAATGAGGTAGAGCCTATTGTCCTCATTTTAGAGTGAAAAATTCCTTCCTGACGCCCAATATTGGCAATCTAGAAAAAAATCCACATAGGATCAATGACCCCTCTCCTGAATCATAGTCACTTATACTTGTTATATTATTACGCTCCAAGAAATGTATCCAAACCCTTTTGAACTCGGGGTTGATTGAATATTCACCTTGAACAAGTCCCTTCTGGCAGAGATTCATGAGTACTCACTGCTCTTACAGTATGAATCTTTCTATGTTTATAAGTAAGAAGCATTTCGTTCCTCAAGACGTAAAGGATGCCCCCTATGTTATTAGATACATAGCCTACTGTGTATAAATATATCTTGGGTGAGATCATCTATATTGCATTTTGATGTATTTAATAAAATACATGTGTTTATTATGGTCCCCGAAGCTTCTAGATTTCTCTAAAAGTAATAACCCTAATTCTATGACCAATCTTTTCTGTGTACTTGTAAGTCCATCCCAGTCCTTTTATTATTTGTTGTTGACCCGCCATTTGTGACTGTTGCATACAGACGTCTACAATGTCTTTCCTGTGCTTGGAGTGCCCTATGAAACTGTACACAATATTCCATGTGTGTCTAGACCAGTGACCTTGTATATGTGAAGATAATGTTCTCATCATGTGCATCTAGGATACCCTCTTAATGCACCATGATCCTATTTGCTGTAAGGATAGGCTGCTAGCCTGCACTGGCTGCTAACAATTAAGTTGTGTACTGTATCCATACCTGGATTCCCGAGGTCCTTCTACCATGTCACTTTTGCCCCAGTGATTTTTCATATATTTATAACAGTACCACCATGTTAATGAGATTTCTCTTCCCCATGTGCATAACCTACTGCATTGAGTTCAGTGTTAAACCTTCATCTGCCAAGTTTCCCTGCCCAGCCTGGCCTCCAACTTATCCGAATCCCTTTGTAAATTAACATATTATCCTCTATTTGGTTGATTACTTTACAGAGCTTAGTATCGTCTGCAAATCCACGGAATAGTGGATTTGGATGAGCTTGTGGTACTCAGACTTGGAAAGAATCTACACATTATTTTTCCACAGAAATGGAGGAGGTTCATGACCCGCAGCATTTATATGAAGTAGAATTGGGGCATGGTCTGACCAAATGATTGCTCCAATAGAACAGTTTTCAACACATTGAAAGGACCATTTATCAATAAGGAACATGTCTATACAAGAACATGAGTGATGGCTATTAGAGTTACCCTGGTGATCTGACTGTATGTGAAGAAGAGTCTAACTCAGCATTATTCACAACATTGAAGTCTCCACACAAAATTAGAGTCCCCTTTGCCATTGCTTTTTATACGAGCATATAAGTTTATTAATGTAAAAAGAGAGTTATCAATTCTGCACTTCAGGATCACTAACCTCCTTCCATCACCAATCAGGGAATGAACAAGGTGATACTGAGCCCTTGACAGCTATAGAGACTCCTGCTCTTTTCCCATCAGAGCATGAATGGAAAATATGAGGATATACTATCTTATGCATTCTAGACTTGTCAGCTCGCAATTGATGAGTATCCTACAGGCATAGCACATCTGCATTATATTTTTTAACTTCCTTCCACAACATAGATCTTTTAAAAGGGCTATTTAGGCCCTAACATACATAGAGAAGATACTAAGAGTTATTTATGTAACAAAAGGGATGATGTCCATCCTGCCATTGGTATACTAAATATTCAAAAAAATATTTTTAAAGAGAAATACTTCAAATTCCTCAGAAGGAGGAGGGAGAAGGGAAGGAAAAGAGCGGAAAAGGGAAAATCACAACCAAAACAAAAAACATATAAACTATTTTCGTGCTTTGAATACTGCGCAAACACCAGGAGTGGAGGTTACACTGATAGAACGAAATCTCAGAAAAGTACGAGTTTGATACCAGGTAATGATGACTGATAATGCCACAAAGAGAGAAAGACTTTTAGCGCTTAGCAGATGCCCATTCCTCTGGCCACTTAGAAGAAACAGAAGCTGAGGCTCTCTGTGGGTCTTTCACGGGGACCGACTTCCAATACTTTAATAGAACAAGGAGAATTGAAAATATGCTGAGTGCAATCTTTGTTGACAATCAGTTTGGTAGGGAAGCCCCAGTGGTAAAAAAATGTTTATGTTGACGCAACGTTGCAGTTGTCTGGATAAATTTGCATTGGGCAGCTAGAGTAGCTTGAGAAAGGTCAGCAAATAACTTGGCCATATGGTACGGTTCTGATAGTTGGTTAAGTTTCCAAGCTGCAGCTAGAATATTGACTTTAACATGGTAAAAATGGATTCTAGCCAACACATCCCTAAATATCACATATGGGAGGGACTAAGGCTTAGGAAGCCTATGAGCTCTGCCAAGTATAATGCTTAAAGCAGGAAGAAAGCAATTTCTTGATGAATTGTTGTAAGTATGAGTCCACACTCATTTCTATATACTCATTAACAAACGAGTGGCGATAGCATATTTAAAAATTCTTTACTTGTATCAAAATTTGTAAAACATTTACATAGCCATACATGGCTCAACCACTAACGATTGGCGAATCGAATTTTAACGAAAGAGGAATTCGTTTAAATTTCAGGAAAACTTCGTTCTGAATGAAAGTCAAAGTTGGGGTACTACGGTGAACGAAGTGTGCTTTTGATTGATAAAATGGCTGCGAGCACATGGCGCTACATGGGGGCAAAGCAACTCTGGAGGAAGAAGGGCATAGCCTCATGACATAATGCAGAGATGAAGCCAATCAGAGACCGGTGGGATATCAGTGACTTCACCGCACTATATAAGTCCGGGGCCAACGCCGGGACTCACACTCCTCAACTGTACTGTATCAGGGAAGGTACTGCGCGTCTGATTGGGATAGCTCCACTGAAGAACTGATTTTTATACAGACATTTTTGAGGTGTCTCACTTGTCTCAAGACAGTTTTCTTAATAGCTATTTCTGATTTTTTGGGGTATTGATCTAAATCCAAGTGCTCCACTGCAGCTGCATATACATTCAACATCCAATTTGGATCTAAGCCATTCCTGTTGTATTCCATTAAAGAAACAGCGTTTTTTATACATACAAATACTCACTTCATTTATCTGCTCAATTCTATTGTGCCAATTTACATCCAGGGTTTAAATAAGCGTTGTTTTTGCTGGTAGCGCTGACCCCAAGAAACCGTCATTTTCAACGTCAAAATATATACATTTTTTCCTGTAGCATAATTCACAAAGCGAAGGTTAATTACAATTTTTATCTCTGTTGTAGTGCATAGAAAACACGCAATTGTAACAACGCTACCAAAGCTACTAGTCTTGGTGCCCAATTGTTTGGCGCAATTTTTACATCAGGGAATTAATTAAGCGTTGTTTTGCTGTGTGCTACCCCAGAAACTGACATTTCATCAACGCCAAAATAAATACATTTTTCCTGTAGCATAATTCACAAGCGAAGGTTAATTACAATTTTATCTCTTGTTGTGTGGCGTAGAAAACACGCAATTATAACACCGCTACAAAGCTCAAGTTTTGTGGTTGGAGCTCCATTGTTTTGGCGCAAATTACGTCCACGGGGTTAATTAAGCGTTGTTTTGCTGTGGTGCAGAACCCAAGAAACCGTCATTTTCAACTGCCAAATACATTACATTTTTCCTGTACATAATTCACAAGCGATAGGTTAAATACAATTTTATCTCTTGTTTGTAGCGTAAAAAAACGTTCATTGTAACACGCTACAAAGCACTAGTTTTTTGGTTGCTCAAAATTCTTTTGCCAATTACATCCAGCGGGTTTAATTAAGCGTTGTTCTGCATTGTACTTCATAAAAGAAACTTTTGTTTTTCACCGCCACAGAAGATATTCTGTAGCATAATTCATATCCGAAGGTTAATTTAAGCCTGTTTGTGCTTTTATATTCAGTAAAAAAACACAGATTTTTTTAAAAAGGGCCCCTTACAAGTAAATTTTTTCCTCCCCTTTGGTGGAGCGCAATTTATACCCAAGGGGGTTTTACCCAACCCCCTTTAGGGGTTTCCTTTGGGGGGCGTCAAATACGGGGGTGTGTATTTATCAATAAAGATTTTTTCATAAAACAGTGCCTGTAAAATTTTAGAACAAACAGAAATGTCAACAGAAGGTTGGCAGGCTCTGCCCCTTCAAGTGGCAGAGCCAAAAACATTCCGGGGCCCAGGTCCAGCCAGCAAGGAAGGGCCCAAAGCGGGGTCCTGGGTTTGAGGCCAAAAACTGCCGCTTCTTTAAAGGGGCCGGTGTTGACCAGCAACCCAAGGGTTCTTGTTTGGGTTTTACTGGTCATCCCTTCCCCCGATGACATCGACAACCCCAGCCAAAAGCCCTGTGGGATCGTCATACAAAACCCCCCTTTGTTGGAAATGGCCCGGAGGGGGCAGGGCCCCCCAAACCTTCCTCAACCCGCCCCCTGCCCCATCCTTTTCCCCTCACCAGAGATCTACTTTTGGGTCGGGGCTCAGGGCCACTATATAGCGAGGATGAAAAATTTTAGGGGGCAGCAGAAAGCTACTTGGCACCGAAGAAAGGGGGCCAAATTATCCCCGGGTTTATTCCCCAGTACGCAAAGTACAGATTTGAGAGTGGCAGGGGAGGCCCATGTTGTGGGGTCAGCCTCTGCATACCAAGACCGGTGAGGAAGACAGCGTGACGATAAAACCAAATAATGATGAGGGTAGCCGCCCCGCACTTGGACCCGGGGTGAGGCAAGGGGCTTCATCATCGTCAGGAAAGAGGGCATCAGCGCAGCCAGCAAGGGGGTTCTGGGGCCCCGTGATCAGCAGGATACAGCAGTGTGAGGTCGGGAAAGCCAAGCGGCCCCACGGGTAAAAAACCCGTTTCCGGGCCAAGAAAGTAGGGGCACGGGGGCCACGAGGCGGGGCGGCAAAGAGTGCCACCATGCGGAGCGTTGGGGGAAAAAAAAAAATTCCCCGATACTCGGGGGTGTGGCATTTTCTTGCTAAGACCCCGGGAAGGAGCCGAAAAAGGGGGTATAAAAATAGAATCTGTAACAGAAAGTGAAGTGGGGCCAAAGGGAGTTTAACTTGGGCACCAGGGCCCTGCGTCAAAACATGCAGCGCCCCCATCCGGGGGCCTGGGAAAACTGGCTCAATGTGGTGGTCCATCCTGCCGCCACAGAAAAACCCAGCAGCACCCGAAAAGGGGGCACGCATGCCATTGCACCACCCAAGCTCCCCCAAACCTCCAAAAGGGGAGCTGTTCTTTTTTGACACATCCCCCGGTCCAGATGCTCCTCTCCCCCGCTATTTCATGGCGCCAGCAGTCCTTCAGCGGGGCGATTGAAAAGAGACAACAGTATCTCCAACCACCCAAAATTCGGCAGCTGACCGTCCCCCTGTCCAAGTTTTGGTACTGAAACCCCCTTCCCTTTCCCAAAAAGGGGGGCCCTCTGCCCCCATTCAAGAACAAATGGCTTGTGCCGACCAGAGGGAAGTTAAAACCGAAATTTTTTTTTCCCAAAAAGGCAGTACCAGCACTTCATAAATATGTAAAAACAAAGGGGGGCCCAGCCCCTTAAGCTTATGGGTTTTGTTCCAAGGTGCACGCCGCGGACGTCGTAGCTGTAACTCCCCGGTCGGGGCCAGTACATGCCCCTTTAAACGCCCCCGGGGTGAATGTGCTTCCGAGCCGGGAAAAACCAAACCAACTTGGACGGGAAACGCCACTTTCTCCTCCTTGTAAAACCCTGCTGCTCCTGCCCAATGTCCCCTCCCCTCCTTCCCCCACCACCCCCACCCGCCTCCACAAGTACGCTCCATCATACCAAAATGGTAGGGGACAGTGGTGTCACGCAGTTCTACACCTGGGTTGGGCCCCGGCCAAAGAAGTCACACAGGGGAGGAAAATGCTTTCCCCGTCATGCCCGCAAGAAATCATGTTTTGGCTTTTTCCCCCGCCAAATGCAAATCGGAACCATGGTGACGGACAATGGGAAAGGGAAAATTTTCCGCGCTGCCCCCGGGGGAGGGATGGCCCCTGCGCCCCGCATGGCGCCCCGTTTTCCCAAACAGGGTTTTGAAAAAGTTTCCGAAGCTTTCCCCCGACTTCAAACATTCTGAAATGGCCAGGAAACGGGACATGGGACTTTATCCATTTTAACCAAAACCAGGAACACCCCCCCAAATTGCAGCGGGAGAACAAACCTCCCCGAACAAACTCTGAAAAAGCGATGGGTTTTCCCCCCGTTTTGAATTCCCCTGCACATGGGTTTACCGACTGTATGAACAGAGAAAAGGCCATTAACGATTTTTTGATGATCCAGGGAACAGATTACCCCCCAGTAAAATTTTTAAGCCGCCATGGGAGCTCACCGTGACACCCTGCCGTTTGTTGAGGCCCCCCGAGAAATTTTTACGTTTTTTGTCAGCGCCAGGAAATATGGGATGAATAACGCCCCTTCCACTGCTTTCCCTTTCCCCGGGAAAAGATGCTGAAAAATTTTGTCTGGGGAGGGGGCTGGAGACGTGGCGACTACATTTTCGTGGCCCCATGATCCGGTGGGGGACGAAAAGGAGGAGGAGGAGGAGAAGGAGGAAAATTGGGGCAGAAGCAAAATTTTTTGTGAAATGAGGAATTTTCCCACCCAGGGGACAAGAGAAAGGAGCAGGGGCACCCGGAGGAGGGATGGAGATAGGAAAGAGGGGGTAGATGAAACCCCAAAACACCCCTTTTCAATATACATCGAAATGGAGGCAGGGGGCCCCCCGGGGTCCCCCTTTCGCAGAAAAGCCCCGAGCATGCTTATTTTCCTGGCAGTGCAGCCAATAGTCCCCTAAACCGGGAAGGCTGCCCTTTTGGGTCTCCACCCTATTGGACCCTTTCTAAAACCGGGCCAAAATGGGGGCCTTTTTCCCACAAATTTAAAAGGGAGGGCAGACTCAAATAATATTGGGAAAAACCCCGTAATCAGTTGGCCGCTGCCTATGTGCGGTAACGTCCCTCCCCGACAGGCTGACCCGGGGGGGTTTCCCCAGGGTCACGTACTACTTCCCCCGGGTGCTGGGGGGAAGGGGGGGCGTAGGAGCATACCAGGGTCCATCAGCAGTAACCAAAATCTGGGGGCACTGAGGAGCACTTCCTTTACCCGCCAGTGAGGAGGGTATTTTGCCACAGCAAACAGCAGCATACCTGGACATCCCTTAAAACCCAAAAGGTGGGGGCCTACTTGGGCAGCACTCTGGGCCCCCCCAGTTAAAAATCCCTGGACTCTGGGCACCAAAATGGGAAGTGTTTCCCCCCAACTTGCCGAGTATGCCCGGGGGAGAACCTTTTTTTTCCCCGCCCCCCCGTAGTGTGGCATCAGAGGGGTGTTCAGTGCGGCGGGGCCACGTTACCCCAATGGGGAACCCCTTGTTCCCCGGGAAATGTGGAAGACTGACCTTTGTCAAGGGTGAAAACAGGGGTGGAACCCAGGATTTCCCCCACACCAAAAGCCTTAGGGGTCAACTACTTCAGCCCTGACGCCTTTACCCAAACTGTGAGAAATATTTTGGGTTCAAACTACCCCTCGCCACTATTCTGATGGGCCCCCACCTGCCGTTTCCACACATCTGCGACAGTTTTTTCCCCTCTGCCACCAAACCCCTTTACCAGGGACTGGGATTGTCACCCACCTCCCCCAAATCTGACCCTTGTGCCACTGCTAACCTCATGCTGCTGCCCGTGGCTGCTGCCCCCCCCCTGACCTCCACACTGTTCCCTTGTGCCACTTGTTGGGCCCACTCCTTTTTTGCCCCCCTCCAGAATGTCATTGTGCCACTCCCCGAACCCCATTTCTTTTCCTTGGGGTGCTGCCCTGACCTCCACATGTGTCATTGCCCACTCTGGGCCCAAATCCTTTTTTGCCCCCCCTCCAGAAATTCATTTGCCACTGGGCCGGGCCTCATTCTGCTGCTGTGGGTGCTGCCCCTGACCTCCCAAATGTGGGCATTGTGCCACTGTCCCGACCTCATGCGCTGCTGTTGGGTCCCGCCGTGACCTCCAAAATTTTGGGCATTGGGCACTGTCTGCCCCCCATGCTGCTGGGTGTTGGCCCGCTGCCCCTGACCTTTCACACTGTCCCTTGTCCCAATCTGTGGCCTACTCCTTTTTTTTTGCCAAACCCCCCAGAAATGTCATTTGGGGGCCACTGCCTGACCTTTGCTGCTGGGTTTGGCTGCGCCGGACCTTTTACACTGTGTCCCTTGTGCCTTTCTGACCCATGCTGCTGCTGTGGCTGCTGCCGTGACCCCACACTTTTTTCAAATTTCCCCCCTCTGGGGGCCTACTCCTGTTTTCTCCAACCCCAGAATGTCATTGTGCCACTGCCTGACATCAGCTGCTGCGCCCCTGACCTCTCCCCTGTGTCATTGTGCCACGTCTGACCTCATGCTGCTGCTGTGGGTGGGCCCTGACCCCCACACTGTGTCCCTTAAGCCACTCTCTTTACCTCAAGAAATTCTGGGTTGCTTTCCGTGACCTCCACATGTGTCCCTTTTCCCCCTTTTGTGGGCCTACTCCTGTTTTTTTCCACCTCCAGAATGTCCTTGTCCACTGTCTGACCTCATGCGCTGCTGTGGGTGCTGCCGTTTCCTACACCTTTGTCATTGTCCCACTCTGTGGGGCCCACTCCTGTTTTTTCCACCTCCAGAAATTTTGATTGTGGCCCCCTTCCCCGACCTCTGCTGTCTGTAAACTGCTGCCCCTGACCCCCCACTGTGTCATTGTGCCACTGTCCGACCTCATCTTCGCTGTGGCTGCTGCCGTGAAACCCACACCTGTGTTCCCCTTTTGCCCCTGTCTGACCTCATTCTGCTGCTCCGTGACCTCCACACTGTGTCAATTTTGGGGGAAATCTGTGACCTATTCATGTTTTTGCCACCTCCAGAATGTCCCTTTTGCCACGTCCCGACCCATGTGCTGTGGCTGCCGCCGTCACCTCCACACTCTGTCCCCTAATGTTGCCACCGACTCTCAGCTTGTTTTTTTCCCCCTTTCTCTGGGAAAGACTTTACAGGGACATTCCCCCTTTAATTTTTTGGGGCATTTTTGGGCCCTTTTTAATGCCCAAAGGGGGTTTTTATAGTGAAGCGATTCTAAGAGCGCGGTAGTCATGTGCGTGTCATACTAAAACACAACATTGTATGAAGACCAAACAAGCTCCCTCTGCATATTAAAGCATGGCACAATTTTTCTACAGCACCCTGCAGGGCTCTGTGCAGCCTGGAATAGCTGTTTTTTTAACGTAAATTCGTGCCAAAAGTAATTCGGAAGAAGTTATTTTTTCCAAAGAAATTCGGCGAAGTGAACGAAACGAATTCGGGAAATTCGCCCATCTCTACTCACCACACATTTATTCATGCAAAGTCAACGGAGCACGCTCATCCTTATTTCAGAAAGTCCACAGATTCAGTCCATAAGATGAATGCTGTTGAAGAGATGCGCCATCGCACTCGGTGCGTTTGCACCTGCTGCAACGTTTTCAAAGTGTGATGGCACTTCTCCTTAACAGCATTCATCTTATGGACTGAATCTTTGGACTTTCCGATATAAGGATGAGCGTGCTCAGTTGACTTTGCATGAATAAATGTGCGGTAAGCCATGTATGATTATGTAAATGTTTTACAAATTTTGATACAAGAATTTTGAAATATGCTATCACCACTCATTTGTTTATGGATTCTGGGATGCCTCTGAATTTAAAATTATTGTGTTGGCTTCTGTCTTCTAAGTCAGTTAATTTGTTTTTTACCTTTTGGAGTCCTTCCTTCAGAGCATTGTGGGAATCAATCAAACCATTGTAGGCTGACGAAAATTCACTCATTTTTGTTTCAACATAATAGACTCCACCACCGTGTCTTGTGTGGTGACAACTTCAAGGTGGAAGACATCAAGGTAGCCTCAGTTATCTTAAGGACCCCCAAGTTATCTTTTAACATGGGATCTCCAAGATGGGTTACTGCGGGCCAGTTATGAGTGATGGGTCTCTGATATATTGAAGACCTCCAGACATGCAAAAATCATACTGGATCCCCAGATGGATGGTTGGGGAACTTGGCTGATATTCCACTCCCTCAGTTGATTAGGTGGGCTTGCAGGGAAGAGGCCAGGACCTCAAAAGTACCTCTAATGATTTTATGTATGGGGAGAAACAAATACTCCTGCTATGATGAGTAGGAATCTTCTCGGTGCAGGAGATTTGGAGACCGTTGTGTCAGGGAGGATCTGGTAAGACCAGCACTGAAGCTTAGCAGCTTCTACCCCGGAGAGGGGTGCAATGGGTCTCTCACTCAAGGGCAAAGGGGTGTCAGCAGACAGCTTTGGGTGGCTCCAGGACACCACAAAAGTAGAACAGGAGCGAGTGTGAGATTAGGTCTCGGAATATCCCCTACCTCAGATTGCAAGTCCTCAGCAAAGGAGTCAGTGCGCCAGTTATAGGATGTGCTTTTTTCATCTGCAGCAAGTACCAGAAGCAGAGATGATTACCTCTCAGGGCCGCTAGTTTCAGGAGGACTGGATCTGTTGTGCTTGTCGGCAGTATGATTGTACTTCAGGGCTTAATGTTGCAATCTGCCTGTGCTGAGGACTGGAGATTGTACTTATCAGAAGCTTCAGACTTCAAGAGTCTCCTGATGCCCTCGTATAGGGCTCACTGTCCAGAACTCCAGTCTTCAGGCAGACCTCAGAGGACTAATATGCAGGCCACTCTAATGGAGGTGGTGAGCTGTGGATGGCTGTCACTTCGCCGGGGCCTCTGAATCACACATGGCTCTACAGTGCTGAGGCAGGAAGTTCAAGCTCTGATCGTCTCCTGGCGTCTTCAGATAGGTCCAGTTCCTCAGACAGCTAAGGGATGGTAGTTTGCGAGTAACTACCCTAGGCTGCGACAGGCAGGACTTGCAGAGTAATTGACCCAGAGACCTTGATCTCTCTGAGCTCCAGACAGAATGAATGAGGCTGAGTAAGGTGGAAGCTGTTGTAATTTTCCTGCCAATGACCTCCCATCTGTCAGTCCTCAGCAGGAGATCACCGGCGCTTCAAAAGTGATGATTTCTGTTTTGGGATGTAAACTTAAACCGTCTGGACACTTGGGATATGCTGTGAAGTCCTAGATATACAGGCTCCCGAGATGGAGCCCGGAGACTTTTGGCCCAGGATTCGTAATGGCCGGGCAGGCTGTTGTTCAGTTGCTACTGGTACACAGTCCAAACAGGCTTAAATAGGTGAGAAACCAGGTGGATGAGTAGAGGAGAACCTCGAGTTCTACCCGAGGTAAACTTTGGCTTCAGAAAGAAGCCGAGGAACACAGTTGGAGATTGATTTACTGAAAGTCTCTCTGGAGCTCCAGTGATGCATGTCTTTCCACATTGACGTTCATGCCATGCCCCCAAGGATTGTCTTTAATGTATATTAACCCTTTTGCACATTTGAATGTTCAGGAACGTCCTGATTGCAAGTTACTTAGCAAAATCGGACATTCCTGAATTCCAAGGAATAGTGCATGGATTCAGCTGTATGTTGAGTCAGCTGCATATCACCCCTTAGATGCTGCGGTCAATCACGTAATTGCAGCAGGAGCGAGTGGTTTTCATGATAACCCAGAAAGTCTTCCGGGCTGTCTATTAGATCATCACACTGTTGACTATAAACTTGCCTGCCTATAGTTTCCAGGATCACTTTTTGACCCCTTTTTGAATATTGACACCACATTTGCTATGTGCCAATCCTTTGGCACATACCCTGTTACTATACTGTGCTAAATATTAAGACTAGGGGCCTGTCTATCACATTACTTAATTCCCTTAGAACACGGAGTTGTATACCATCAGAACCTGGTGATTTTTCTATTTTAATTTTCCTAAGGTGAAGCAGCACTTCTTCCTTGGTTAGACAAGAAACATTTAAGGTGGAGTTTACCTCATTGAGCAATCAACAGGAAAGTCATTTTCTTCAGTAAATAAAAAATAATTTAATAGGTTTGCTTTCTCCTTATTGCCCTCTACAATAACCCCCTCACGACTTTTCAAAGGGCCAACATTTTCAGTTTTAATCTTTTTATTATTTAAATAGTTAACAAAATATTTTGGGGTTAGTTTTGCTCTCTTTAGCAATATGTCTTTCTGTCTCCAGCTTTGCTGCCTTTACAATTTTTTTGCATGTTTTTTTCCTTATAGCTTTTTAGTGCCTCTTCACTGACCTCCTGTGTAAGTAGCTTTAATGCTTTCTTTTTGTTATATATTGCCTCCTTTACATATTTTTGATCCACATTGGTGTTCTCCTGTTTCTATTCATTTTATTTCCATTAGATATGTACCTCTTACAGTGGCTTAAGATGTTTTTTAAAATCTCCCATTTATTATCGGTTCTGTTATTTTTGAATTCTTGTCCTAGTCAATGCGATATAGGGCCTCTCTAAGCAGATTAAAATTAGCCTCTTTAAATTGCAATGTTTTTGTGGCTCCTCAACAAAATACTCTATTGAAGAATAATTAAAAATGTATTATATTGTGGTCAGTCTTTCACATGTGCCCCCCAACCTCAACCTTTGTTACTTTGTCAGCTCAGTTAGTCAATATTAAGTCCAGAAGGGCCTTCCCTCTAGTCATTCCCTGCACCAGTTGGTATTATCTTTAGCTATTGACAAAAAACTTTTTTTTCATGAGAGCCAAAGGTTTCTCTGTCCCAATTTATGTCTGAGTAGTTGAAGTCGCCCATAATAACAACCTCATTGTGATTACCTGTCTCATCTATTTTTCTGAGGAGTACATCTTCCTTGGGTTCTGTTTTATTTGGGGGCCTATAGCAAACCTCTAATATAATTTTATTATTGTTATTACCTTCATATATATCTACCCATAATGACTCCACATGTTAATTTTCTGTATCTATACTTTTTTTTTTTCACAGCCTAATTTTTAATAATATATAAAACACCTTTGGGGTCAATATATTGTTTATTAAGTTTTAGCACCTTAGGGTGTCCACAAAGTTGTAATGGTACCTAAAGATACCATAATAAAAATGAGGCCCAAAAATCCAGTAGGTGCTCCTCCTACTCTGGGGCTTGTGGTCAAATAGCACACTAGGGCCACACATGGGATATCTGTAAAAATGGCAGAAAAAAAGGGGAACCCTTTTGGAGTTTTTTTTTCCGTTTTTAACTACCATGTTCCCTTTTGAATAATAATAAAAATTTAAAATCTGAAAAAAAATTTTTACTTTTTTGAAATCTAAAATTCCCCCACTTGGGCTTTAATTTCTGTAAAAATCCCCCCAAAAGATTTAAACCCAAACTTCCAAAAGCGGATTTAATCCTTTAAGGGTGAAATTTTTTTAGATGGATTTTATTTAAAAGGGTACCCTAACATACAGGCCCAGGGCATGACGGGAACTGGCCCCCTGGGAAAATTGCTCCCAAAAATTTGTAACCTCTAATGCCCAAAAAAAAAACTTGTGTTATAAAAATTTTTTTCCCTTAAACACTCAGAAATTTTTTGGGAATTTTTCCCACAATATTTCCCTTATAAAACCCAGCAAATAACAAGGATGTAAGGCCCAAAAATTTTAGTACAAATTTAAAGCACAAAGGGGGGGGCACATGTATAAACTTTTTCTGGTCTAAGACTTTCTTTTGTTGCACTTGAACCAATCAAGCACCCTTTTAATTTTTTCAGAGCACTTAAAAAATTTAAAAGGGAACCGATTGGTTGCTAGGGGCAAAAATGAAGTTTTAGCCCAAGAAAATTTTTTTATAAAATGTGACCAAAAATTTTGGGGAAAACACTTTTCCGAAAAAACATGGATAATTTAAAAAGTATTAAAAAGTTATTTCCACAGAAAGTGACACGTCAGTTTTTAAAAAATGGGACTCTGTCACAAAAGGTCAAACTGGCTGAAATTTTAAAAAAGGACCTATAACCTAAATTTAAACCATGAATAGAGATGTCGAATTTCCAAAAATTCGATTCGGTGATTTCCCCCAAAAATTTTTTTCCGACAAAATTTTTTTGGGGCCCCCAAATTTTACTTTCGGGCAAACCCCCGTTAAAAACACTTTTTCCCCGGCTGCACAGACCTGCGGGGTGCGTAGAACTTTTGGAAAATGCAAAAAAATGCAGAGGACGAATTTGGGTTCCATACAATTTTGGAGAAAAACCCCGGGGATAGGGCCCCCGGGCCACAAAAACTTGGGCAAAAGGGAAAACAAAAAAAAACAAGGAAATGTCCCTAAAAACGGGAAAAAATGGCCAAAGAGACCCACAAAAGGACGGGTGTGGGGGAACGGAGCACCCAACCAATGGGGTTCAAAAGGGGTTCACAATGACTTTCTGGAGGGGGGCAAAAATGGAGTGGGGCCAAAAGGGGCAAAATTTACAAGTGGGAAGGTAAACGGAGAAAACAGCATGGGGGAAGAATCCCAACAAGGGGCATTCTGGGGGGTTTAAAAAATTTGGAAAAAAAGGCCAAAAATTTGGGCCCACAATGACCATGTGGGGGGAAAGGCACACCCACAGGGGGTTAGCCGGGTGGCACAATGACTTTCCGGGGGGGAAAAAAAATTGAGTAGGCCACAGAGGGGCACAATGAAAAGAAATGGGGGAAAGGAAGGGAAAAGCAACCACACAGAAACATAAAAGGCCAGGAGGGGCACAAATTTTTTTGGGGGGTTGGAAAAAACTTAATGGGCCAAACAAAATTGGCAAAAAGCCCAAGTGGGGTTTTGGGTTTTTTTTTAAAACCGGGGCAGCACCCAAGCAGGGGCAGAAAAAGTGGCATTTTTACATTCGGGAAGGGGCAAAAACGGGAGTGGGCCCACAGAGTGGACAATAAACCATTGTGGGGTCAGGCACAGCAGCATGAGGCAGCATTTGGCAAAAATTAACTTCGGGAAGGGGGAAAAAAACGGAGAACCCCAAACAGAGTGGCACAATGACACTTTGTGGAGTCAGGGCCCCAGGCGCAAGAGGATCAGGCAGGGGGCACAATGACATTCTGGAGGGGGGAAAAAACGGGATGGGCCCCCACAGATGGCAAAGGGAAAATTTTTGGGGAAAGGGAAACCTTCAGCAGCATGAGGTCGGGCAGGGGCACTTAACTTTCCCGGGAGGGGGAAAAAAAAAGGAGTGGGCCCAAAGAGGGGGCACAAGACACAGGGTGGGGGCCCACGGCGGGCAGGGGCAAGGGGGTCAGAAAATTGGCAAAAATTGACATTCTGGAGGGGGCCCAAAAAACGGTTGGGGCCACAGAGTGGCAAAATGACACGTTTTGGGGGGTCAGGCACACCCCAAAGCTTTGAGGCCCAGACAGTGGCACAATGACATTCTGGAAAGGGCAAAAACTGGAGAGGGGGGCCACAAAAAGGGGTGAAAAGGCAGAAGTTTGTGGGATGGCAAAAACAGGGGGAAAAAAGGGTGGCCCCACAGGGGGCACAATGAAAAACAGTGTGGGGGTCAGGGAAGCAGAGCATGGGGTTTAAAGCAAGGGGCACAATGACATTCGGGAAGGGGGAAAAAACGAATAGGCCACCAAAATTTGGACAAAGACAGAGGGGGGAGTCACGGCAGCGGCAGGGAGGCCCAGAAGTGGCAAAAAGAAAATTTGGGGTAAAAAAACCGAGGGGGCCAACAACAAAAGCAAGATTAGGGCCCAACGGGAGTTCCCACAATCCTGACACAGTGTGGAACACGGTAGCAGAGCATGAGGTCAGGAAATTGGCACAATGACATTCTGAAGGTGGAAAAAAGTATTATGCCACAGAGTGGCCCCAATGACAGAAAAGTGGAGGCAGGGCCCACAAAGCAGGGTGTCAGAGAGTGGCACAATAAACACAGTGTGGAGGGGACCGCAGTGCCGCAAAACAGGGCAGCAGCATTTAGGCCCAAGAGTGGCACAAGACCCCAGTGGGATTTTCACGGCCCCCAAGAAAACAGCAGCAGCACTTTTGGAGGCATAGAGGGGGCCCAACAATGACAAGTGGGGAGGTGGGGCCCAATACCAGTCCCTGGTAAAGATGGTTGGTGGAAAGATAGAGAAATTTCCAAAATTTTTTTGGGGCATCGGGCGGGGCGGCATCAAAATATTGGCTGAGGCGGGTTTTTTAAAAAAAAAACCCCCCCGGGGCCTCTTTTTCTCACATTTTGGGGTGAGGCGTCATGGCTGATGTAGTCTGACGCCTAAGGCATTGGTGTGTGGAAATCCTGGCCGATCCACGCCTGATTCATCTTGACAAAGGTCAGTCGTTCCACATTTCCCGTGGACAAGCGGGTTCTCCTTGGGGTAACGATGGTCCCCGCCGCACTGAACACCCTGTCTGATGCCGCACTACTGGCCGGGCAGGACAGCTTCTCCACTGCAAACTCGGCAAGTTGCGGCCACACATCCAATTTGGCTGCCCAGTAGTCCAGCGGACCTTCTAACTGGGATGGCAGAGTGCATCTGGATCGAGAGATGATGGCAAAGAGAAACAACTCCCTTCTGCAGAGGTGGTGGAGCCTTGACTGGCTACAATGGCATGCGTGCCACTGGGCACTGCTGCTGCTGTTGCTGTGGCGGCTGGAATCTACCACCACATCTGAGCCACGTTTCTCCAAGGCCACCGGATGGTGACGCTGCATGTGTTGACGCAGGGCCGTGGTGCCAATGTTAGCTCCCTGGCCACGCTTCACTTTCTGCATTCAGATTCTACATATACCCATATCCGGCTCCTCTGGTGTCTTAGCAAAGAACTGCCACACCGCCGAGTAGCTGATTTTACCACCAACGCTCCGCACTGAGTGACTACTACCGCCGCTGCCTCACTGAGCCCCTGTGCCGCTACTTTCTTGGACCTGCGAAGCGGGTTTTTTACCCCGTGGCCGCTTGACTGCTGCTACCCTGCTGACTCACGGCCACATAACCTACTTGCTGCCTGTGACACTGCTTGACGCGCAAGCTGATGCCCTCTTCTCCTGACGATGATGAAGCCCTTGCTTCACCCGGCTCCCAAGTGCGGTCGGCTACATCATCATCTATTTGTGTTTCATCGTCACTGCTGTCCTCATCACCGGTCTTGGTATGCAGAGGCTGACCCCTCACATGACCTCCCATGCCACTCTCTACATCTATACTTTGCTGCCTACTGCAAGAAGCAGGGGATATTGGCCCCATTTCTTCGCTGCCAAGTAGCTACTGACTGCTCTCCTCAAATTGTTCATCCTCGCTATATAGTGGCGCTGAGCCCAGACCACATAGTAGATCTCTGGCTGAGGGAACCGGATGGGACAGAGGCGGGTTGAGGACAGGTGAGGGCCGCTGACCCGCTCCCGGGCCATGCCAACTAAGGGTTGTCTGACGGAACCGACTCTTGGCTGGGGTTGTCAGATGTCATCTGGGAGGAAGTGGATGACCTAGTCAACCAAACAAGAACCATTGGGTTGCTGAACAACACATGACCGCTAGATGACAGCGGCAGTTGTGACCTCACCGAGTGACCCCTGCTGCGACGTCCCCTTGCTGTGCTGCGACCTGGGCCTTCTCCAGTAATGTTTGTGCCACTGCACAAACAGGTGAAGAGCCTGCCACCTCTCTGTCTGACATACTGTTTGTTCTAAAATGTACAGACACTGGTTGATGAAGATATCTGTATATGATAAATACACACCCTGTATTTGACTTCAAATGAATCCAGTAACAAGCTTGGGTAACCCTTGGATATAAAATGCGCTCCACAAATGGCCAGGAAAAATTTACTTGTATGTGTCGTTTAAAAACACTGTGTATTTTACTGCATGTAAAAGCACAAACAGGCTTAATTAACCTTCGGATATGAATCATGCTACAGGCAAATATTGCTTCTTTTGGCGGTGAAAAAGAGGTTTTTGTTTAGTTAAAGCTGACCACAACAGCAGAACAACGCTTAATTAACCCCTGGATATGAATTGCGCAAAAGAATTGAGCAACCAAAAACTACCAGCTTTGTAGCGTGTTACAATGGCGTGTATTTTACGGTACACAACAAGAGAAAAACTTGTAATTAACCTTCGGTTATGAATTATGCTACAGGAAAAATGTCTTTTTTGGTGGTGAAAAAGACGGTTTCTTTTAGTGACTACAACAGCAGAACAACGCTTAATTAACCCCTTGATGTAAATTGTGTAAAAGAATTGAGCAACCAAAAATGAAGTGGTATTTGGATTGTAAAAACGCTGTTTCTTTAAATGAATACAACAGGAACAGGCTTAGATAACCCTTGGATATTCAATGTGCTGTGAGCAGATAACATTAAAATGTATATGCAGCTGCATTGGACGCACACTGGACTTCAGATCCAATACCCCACAACATCAGAATTAGAACGATAAGAGAAGCAGTCTCTGAGACAAACTGTGACACCCCCCAAAAATCGCTGTATAAAAATTAATTCTTTAGTAAGAGATATCATAAGCAGCTGTGGCAGCACCTTCCCTATTCAGTACAGTGAGAGCGGTATGATCTCCCAGCGTCGCGCCCGGACTATATAGTGCGGTGACATCACAGAATCCCACCGGTCTCTGATTGGCTTCATCTCTGCACATGTCATGTAGGCTATGCCCTTCTGCCTCCCAGAGTTCTTTGCCCCATGTAACGCCATGTGCTCGCAGCCATTTTATCAATCAAAAGCACGCGTCATTCACGCGAAGTACCCCAAACTTCGACTTCATTCAGACTCGAAGCTTTCCTGCAATTCTAAATTAATTACACTTCGTGAGAATCGATTCTCCCTTCTCTCCTCCTGAAGTAACAGGAGACCTAAATACAAACACCTTCTGAAATATGCTTCATTAGGAAAATCAAAGCATTTCACCTGTAATTCAGTTTTTTTAAAAAAGCACTTGCTCTTTAAGACGGCTCTGAAGTTGGGCCAAGTCGGCACATGACAGCTTGATGGATCACTATGTTGATAGTTGTGTCAAAGTAACTGCTTCTGAGCTGGGAGAGTCCACTGTGAAAGGGGGAGTAAGGAAGTCTACATCATTAGCATACTGATAAACTCTGGACTGCAACTTCTGTGCTGGCAATTATTACACTAGCAGCAATGTAATGTAGATGCCTGTGTTCTATGGATGAGGAGTTTGGAAGCAACAGGTAAACCCTGTCACACTATGTCAGTGTCTTGTACCTGCTGTACTGTATGTAGTGAGAGACTCGGATTACCCTGTACAAGCAGCTATGTCCCCAGCTCTCCCTGCACAGTTGGTATTTGTCAACAGCACTAATCCTGTTACATAAAGAGCTTTGCTACGAAAGTTTAAGTAAAATCTGTCTCCCTGTAATACTGAGGTAAACCTTCTAATTTGTTAAAGACATGAACTTGAAAAAAGTCTTATAATTTCATTTACTATTATATTTTGTGTGTTTGTGGGGAGGTGATAGGTACTCTTTAAGAGGTTAACAGATCAACAAGAACTGCAATAAGAGGAATATTGCTGATCAACATTTTAGATAACAAAACCCTTGATCAGGCACAGTATAGGAAGAGAGGTGTCTCCAACGGCTACATTCGTGTGCCAGAAAACTATGTAGAGGGTTTGTAGTTGAAGTCATGCCTGAAGAATATACCTGAAGAAAGGTAGTCTTACCAAAAATATTATATTATAATACTCTGCTTGTTGCAGTTCTTCTTGGTCTGGTAATATGCAGTAGAGACAATCCTTTTGCTTGTGTGAGTGCAGATGCTTTTGTGGATTTTTCTGAACCAGTTTACACATTAAAGGGGTTATCTCACTACATGCTTTCACAGGCATCTTGTGCTTTCTCTGTCTTACAATATCAAATCCAAGGGCATGTCTCTCCTCCCAGTAGAAGCCTCTTCCCTTACTGAAGAGTGGTGACGTCATCACGGCCCCTCCCTGCTCCCTCCTGTTCATCATTCTGTGTGAGCAGTGGAAGGGAGAGGATGCCGACCCCCTGCAATGGTCAGTTCTCATGTCTGCACCCTCCCATGCTCCACAGTCTTCTTGTAACCAGAATACCTGCATTGGTGTAAACAGTTATACATAAAGCCTGAACCAATTAAACAAATGTGATAAATGCAAACTGCTCTACTTCCTGCCTGAAAGAAGAGGGGGAAGAGTGTATAAGGCTGTGTTATATGGGTGTGTTATATCTGGCAGATAAAGAGTAATTGCCCAGATCCTTCACATAGAGCTGTCACTGTGAGAGGAGCATAGAGAGCTCAGGCAGCCTTTATTACACAGCTCAGAGGGGAATAACACAATGAGAACACAAGACAGCAGCTATCACAGAAAGCTCAGGCAATTAGTTTCAGTTTCACACAGCTCAGAAGGGAGTGAGCACAGAGAGTACAGACAGCCAATCACTGCACAGGCGGCATGTCCCACACATGGGGCATGTCCTGACCAGGGTTGAACTAAATATCAGGCAGCCAATCTCAGGCTACTGATTTAGCTCTAGACATACACAGATTAGCTAATATCTGCTGTACTAAATGATTTAGGTAATATAGACCATTTGCAAAAGTACACATTTTTATTGTCCCCATCATTACAGATATGACCTTAGTAGCGAGACAACCCCTTTAAGGGAGACATGTATGAAACTTGGAGCCGACATAAGAAGACACCAGTATTGTAAATGACACATGGTAGCCTCGGGGCTCTATTTCACTTTTTGCATTAGGGCCCAGAAGCTTCAGGTAACGCCTCTGATGTCTAAGCTTCTTACATAAATGATTCTTATCAAAATTGCATATCACAGCTGGACATGTGACAAGAAGTTATCAATTTGGGGTTGTGACTTGAATAAACAATGGGATAATCCTCTTTATTAATGACTTATACTTCATTTGAAATTGATCATTTTCTTAGATCCTGTAGAAACATTGATGTATTTTTTGTCAATATTGCTTTCGCTTTGCTGGTTATTTAAAAAAAATTCCCATTTTGAAGAGACAATTAGTAGAGACATTCAATTCAATGTCAATATTGTTATAGATTTGACCTGTCTCTACAGAGAACAGTTTGAAAGTAAAGACCTTTTTTTTTTTTTTTTTTTCAGTAAGGCACTTGCTACCATGACTAGTCTAGAGTAGTGTTGAGCCGATTGCGCTTAGGCTATCGGATAGGATCGATTGTCGATAGTCGGCCCGTATCGAATTATGGTTTTTTCGATAGTGAGCATCGATTAATGCGCGGCATGTCCCTCTAAAGTCTATAGTGGAGAGCAACAACAACTCATAATTACAACCCAAAACAAGGCTGGAGAAGTGATTTAAAACATCACTACAACAGTCTCAAATGGATAACATGCTTACATTTAGGCAACACAACTTAGGTTATAAAAGGACACAGAAAAAGTCACAGACCATTTACCTATCCCTTGTCTTGTACTCACAGCTGACCCTTAATCCTGCTTCACCCACAAAATTAAAAAGGCCAGAGGCAGTATGATTTGAATCATATGTTACTTGAACCTGCGACATTGAATATCCTGTACTGGAAACGCAGCATGAGCCCAAAACATGCATGACCCCCAGATTTAAAAAGTGCCGCAATAAGGAGTCTTTCAACCACCATTTTAGTTTAACTGGGGACACCTAGCTATATCTGTCTGTACAGCAGAATGACCATAAAACCTGGTCATGACACAGTTTAGAAAAGTGCTGGGAAAAGGAAGTCTTCTCAACCACCATTTTAGTTCAAAATCGGAATTGACTATACCTGTGCCTGAGGCACGCAATGAGCCCCCAATTACCTGTCCATGACCCCCTACACATTTAAAAAGTGCCGGAAAAAAAAGGAGTCTTTCGCTAACACACCCATTTTAGTTGAATGGACTTGAACTATGACATTGTCATGGGCCATACAGCATGAGACCGCCAAACCTGCTGATGACCCCACCATTTAAAAAGTTCCGTGAAAGAAAAGGAGTCTTTCATACCACGCTCATTGTTAAGTGTTTCACTGGACAGTGACTTATTACCTGTCCTGGGCCATCAGCATCGGACACCAGGCGACCGGGAAGTTACAGTGGGTGCGGTGAAAGCCCAGGTGGCGGCCGTCATCTATTTAACAGCAGGTTAAATGCGTCATGGATGAGAAGTGATAGGCAACGAAAACTTGTCGTGCTCGAAGCAGATTGCTGTCGGAAGTGGAAGTGTGGAGAACTCAGGCCTTTCCTCTGTCCAAAGTCAAATAACCTGGGTAGCGCTCTGCCCCCTCGTGTTGTGTTTTGTGGACCAATTTGAGCTTCGAATTGGAAATACTTGGTGGTTAAACGCTCCTGTTACTACCCAGGTGGCCCTTTTATCTGGCATTCAATTTTATCTCATTTTATTCAACTGATGGAGGAAATGGTCTCACTGTATCTTTGTTCTTGTCCGGTGCACTAACATACTCCATGTTCTCTGAATAACCTACATCTGGTCAAGTTTTCCTGTACATCCTTTGTTACAATTCTCGTGGAATTTCTAAACAGTTACTTTGTCAACATGCAAGTTGTCTTTAGATACGCTTTAAATTCTAGAAAAACATTTTTATAATTAGGTATGTAATACCACCATGTCTTTGTTTCTCTTTTTTTCATTGTATTAAATGGTTGTCTCAAATGTACAAGGGATTGATAGCGCTTGTGTTAAAGAAGATTCTGCAAAAACAAGTCAATTTTGCAATATGGTCCAATTAAACGAAAGTGTCCTACCTATCCTGTTTCTGACAGCATCATCACCTTGAGACACTTTTGAGCAATTGTGAAGAACATAATGGTTCTGTTAGAAAACACATTTTTTTAGGAATAGTACCTGTTAGTTTAGTCTTGACTTGTCATCAGGCAAAATGCCTTCCAAATAAATTCAAGGCTATGACTCCTTGAAGCCACTTTGGTTCAATGTGTGAAGAACAAATGTCTCTGTTAAGAAAACAACATTTTTTTTGAATCAGACCTTAGTATAAGCTGACATGTCACAGCAAAAATGCCTCAAAGAAAATTCAAAAAGCATGACCCTTGAGCACTTTGGTCAATGTTCTGAAGTAACAAATGTCTGTTCGAGAAACAATATTTTTCTCTATAATTGGACCTGTTAGTATTGGCTGCCACATTTCAACTAGCAGCTATGACCCATAACTATTTATGCAAAATGACTTCTCAGCCACTGTATATAAAATTTGTGAGTGTGGAGATAAATGGCACTTACAAGACCACATTTCTCTGTTACAAAGGACCATGATTTATCTGCTGTATCTCACGCTACATGACCCCAAAAACAAATTATAAATAATGACTTCCTTCTAGCAACTATTAACATTTGTGAGAGGAGAAATGGTCAATTAGAAGCACCTGATATTTTCGTACACTCAATAGGACCCATAATTGTATTATATCTATTTAGCTGTATCCTCACAAGCAACATGGACCCAACAAAAATTATTAAATATGACTTCACAGCCAATATTAAAAAAATTGTTTGGTGAGGAGGACAGAAATGCCACTTGAAGTGTCACACATTTCTGTTTCCATAGGACCATGTATGTTTATTGCGCTGTATCTCCACAGCAACTTGACACAGTTCATAAACATTGGTCCAATGACGAAATTCTTCTTAGATAAACGGTGAGTAAATGGAATACGGTGTTGTCATGAAAACTTGCTGTCTTTCTACACGTCTCCTCACAGCGTAAAGAACTAGCAAATTGAACTGTTGGGAAAGAGAGAATAAATAATTGCAAGTAAGAAATGTCATTTAAAAAAAAGTTTTCTAGGTAGGACCATGGTTCTGTTTTGAAAAGGAATGTGGAAGTAGAATGGGAAAACTAATTCGGTGACTGACGGCATTTGGTTCTGGACCACATACATCATCAGAGATCCAGTGCTGATTCAGCCTTGAGTGATGGAAAGTAAATTAACGATCCAACAATATCTGTGTGTAGCCGGATGCGTTTTTCTGTAATGACTCCTCAGCAGTGCTGATGTTCCGCTCAGATATGGAAGCGGCTGCTGGGAAGGACAACAACTCTATGGCGTGACGAGCCGCACGTCGGGGGCCATTCGTCCCATTCTGTGAACACATGCAGAAAAACATCGGTGTTGAGAAGCCAGATATGTCGAACTGCACCATGATCTTAATGCGAACTCTGTTGTGTTGGGTGTGTGCCTGCATTGATGTCGGTTGGTGATGGTGGTAAACAAAGATTGACCAGAGGTCAAACCATGTAGGCGTTCTGTGCCACCTTCGCTGCTGCTGCCGCTACGCACTCACTTGGTCATCTCTACTGCTGTAACGTCGATGATGTTGTTCCACCGGTGACATTTGGGGAACGGTGAAGCAGATGTCAACATGATCTCTCCAGTTGATATCAATCAGACACATGGTCTCCTGTTTCCTGGCAATTTTATCTCTTATTTGGGTGGGGTCTGGAAGGTGAAAGGGCTTCGGATTTTTGTTTTGTACCGGGGATCCCAGGAGCGTGGCTGCACCTAGTAACTGTTATTCGCATTTTTGATGGCCTTAATGCGAGGATCATGTTGGCATGGAATGTGAGCATCCATGTACTCAGTTGTGAGAAGTTGGAGCCTTGATTTCCCAAGTCCTCTGGGTCGAGGGGGCACTAGCGCAATGGATGATCTTTCATCTTCCGCACGCACGCACACGTCAAATTCGCGACAACCTTTCTCTTCCTAAGGCGCAGGGACGTCGGTATCAATCTAGCGGTCTTTGATAGGAATAATCTCCTTCACTCTCCTCCTGTCGCGCTACTACTACATCCTGCTGCCTCCGGCCACAGCTTCAACACAGCCCTGACTTGCTTGAGATGATGCACCCTGAGAGCGTGAGATTGCGCCACCACTTGCACTAGCCTCTGGACACGAACCACTGCCATAATGAAGACACGTGAAAATTGAAACTGTGGGCCATTGTGGATGTTGACGGTATTTGAGATCGGCTCCGTGTCTGCATCTGTGTCGTCTCCTCCTTCCGCGCTGGCGGGATCTGTTGTTTCAGAGTGTTCCAACGATCGTTCAGAACTAAGATCACCACAATGATCATGCTGACAAGGGCATTGTCCCACCTGACCATTTTGGTGGCTGTCTCAAAAACTGGCAAGGATGGTTTGCAGAGCTCTTTCACCTGCCTCCTTCTCTCGGTGGTTCAACACCCCGTAGGTCCGTACCGCGCACTTGTCAGCCATTGTGTAACTTCGTACTGCTACATGGCATTGTCGCTGCTGCCACATATCGCTGGAACATGTGGAGGGTGGAATTCCAAGCGTGTCGTACTTGTCAACAATGAGACAGGTTGTCGGGGAGGCCGAGTTGACGCTGCACGCCAGCCAGCGGGAGGACGAAGCCAGGGTTGCGACTCGCAGGAAGTCGGCTTGAAACTCATGACCTCGAGACCTTCTTCAGCAGGGCAGTCCAGACCTCGGTTGGTAGCTCCGTTTAGAAATTTTTTCTGGTCGATCTGATAGGTTTCATGAGAACTGTGCAGGCAAGGGATGTGCTCCAGCCTACTCGTGATCTTAAGAGGCATGGACAGCAGATTTCGCTCCATTGTTAATCTTATCGACTCCACCTTGCCGTAGGCACAAGAGGTATCTATTGTCACCCAGCCGCAGAAACTTCTTCGGTCTCGATTGCTTAGAGCCGTACCACAGCTCCTGACCTGTGTGTGGGATGGTTCTCAAGGCAATTAATTTTGACAACAAGGCCTGGTGTGTCTTGGGACACAAGTGAGTGCCCACCAGAGGACCTTGGGTGTGGGGAAAGAGCTCCTGCCACAATCCTGCGGTTCTTGATAGAGCGTGCGCCGAAAGAATCGAGAAGTACCAGTCACTGCCCCTACAGAGAACCATCACACCCAGCCTCACCAGTGAGCTGTCCACAGAGATTATAGCGGCATTGGCGCCTGTTGGTTTAATAGTCATGTGTCAGTGGTGAGATGGACTTTTCCGGGCCACAGTATGCAGACAACGCGCTTGAATTTTCGTGACACGTGGTTATGGCCAGGGCAATGGGAAGCCTTTTCTGGCAAAGAAATGCCTGACTCGGCATCTGGTTTGGGGGCAGGCGAGCAGGGCCTATTGACGTGGTGACAAAACCCATCTGTGTCCACCAGACGGATAAGGTGCAAATTTCCATGGCCAAAAGCCTGGCCAATGCCGCACCATTCAGGCTTTGGCTTTGGGATGGTTTGGGGTTTTAGAAAGTGTTTCTTCCTGTTACCTATCCTGGTAGAAAGAAGGCATAGTGCTAGATGGCCGCTGTATGGCGTCCAGAGTCGTAACTGGCGGAAGGAGAAGGGTAGGATGGGTCTCTGGTGGTATGCCTGGTGGTTACTCGGAGGACGGTGGAGGCTGATAGCGGAGGGCTCTGATCCCTGTAAATTACTCTGAGTGGACTTGGGCTGCCTGTGGAAGCTTGGTGGTGGATGGAGGAGGAGGTGGCGGAGACAAGGGTGTGACACGTTTGTAAGTGGTGGAGGCCCGGCGAGGCATACGGCCGTAAGGTATGGACCTTTTTTTGGCCAAGTGTTCCACACCTTTTCAACTATGCCTATTCTGCTACATGGTACTAGACATGTTGGTGGTGGTTTATACACTTAAGGTTCTTGCCTCATACTTATGCGTTTACGGCAAAGGCTGGCATATGACATCGGCTGGGTTGAATCTGAGGACTTGCTCAATGAAGGCAGGCTTGACGTGGTCCTGGACCTTTATGACGGTGATAAGCGAGGAGCGGGTGTTTGCGTGGATCTGTGGCTGGCGTGATATGCATATCTGCGGAGTGTTGCTTGCGGAACGCCTCTGTCCCATTTTTGTGCGGGTGGGGACCCCATTATTGACATACCCCTATCGTCTTCCTACCTCGTTCCACTGATGAAGCGCTCTGCATGCTTAGGATTCTATGCTCGGAAAAGACAGGATGGAGGATCACGCTGAATGTCGTCTTCATATTCTATCAATCAACACAGGTGGACTGTGGATCAGTTTCTGGTACTTTACTGTCATCCAGCAAGCTGCGGGTTTAGACAAGCATAGGTGGCACTGGCAAGGACTTATCGTTGCCCGACCCGCCCGGGGACTTTTTGCCGATTTCTGACCGTGCTTCCTTCACCTCCTCTAATTGGCACTCAGTAATCTGGGCTGTCACGAGCAGACTAAATCAGCCCTCTTGATTCTTTCTTAACATGCTCTGTTCTGACCCAACGCCGCATTTTGTCATTCACAAAGATGGTCTTCAGACAATGCGTTTACTTCCACAGTGGGGGGTCTCCTAGTTGACTTTTGTGCCTGCTTCCATGTGGACGTGATGCTGATGATGTCTTAGATGACGACATTTTTGTGCCCGTGACTGCCTCTGATGCGAACGATAGTAGGTAAGCACTGCTAGATTGCAGGTTGCGCATTTTAACCACTGAAGGACTGATTGGCGACGCATGTTCGTTACTTAGATTCATCAGCGGCCCTCCATGGACCCAGGAAGCTGGACAGGCCTGACGGTCCTTGCAAGACTGACGTACGCTGGCTATGCGTGTTGTCGCCGCATGCTGGATGTAGCACCTTTCTCTAGTTACCTCTACCTCCATCGTGCTACCCCCCCTATTCTGCTCCATTACCAAACCTCTGCTGATGTTCGCTCCCATGTTCAGAAATATAAAATTTGAGAAGAGTTATGGAATTAGTTTTGGATAAGTCCGCTCTGATCCAATAAGACGGCAAATCACAGTTATTTTCTCAAATGCCTCTAAGTCAAAACAAAATTGCTGGATTCAAATTTAAACTGACAATGGTGTCTTATTCAACAAATGTGGACTGGGCGCAGATAAGGTCCCAAAAAAACTCACGTTCTGATATGTTTGTTGGGTTTATAATAAAAACAGGTGTTTTTTAGCACTTTTCAAATTTCACCTGTGGTGAATATAGATAATTTGTGTGTTTTAAGTTTACGTAAGATGTGCGCTCAAATCGAACGTGCTGGGTGCGCAAATGTCAAAAAAACACGTAACTGTTTTATGTTTTGATATGAATAGACGGTATTCGTTTTGCACCTTTCAATTAACCTGTAGGTAATATAGAATTGATGCGTGTTTAAGATTTACGTAAGATAGATGCTGTCGTCAATGAACAGTACTGGTGTTGCGCAAAAGTCAAAAAATCGTACAACATGTTATGCTTTTGATACTTAATAAACGGTATTTTTTGCTCTTTCAATTCACCTGTGGTGAATATAGAATTGCTGTTTAAGATTTAGTAGATGGCTGCGTCAATGACAGAAGCTGGGTGCGCAAAAGTCAAAAAAACACGTAAAAAACTTGTTATGTTTTGACTATAATAAACGGTATTTTTTGCACCTTTCAATTCAACTGTGCGTGAATATAGATTGTGTTTTAAGATTTACGTATATGCCTTGCGTCAATGAACTGTGTGGTGTGCGCGCAAACTCAAAAAACACGTATACTGTGATCGCTTTGTATATAATAAACGGTATTTTTTGCAACCTTTCAATTTTTTCCACTGTGGTGAAATATAGATATTCGCTTGTTTAATGATTTGTAGTTGAGCGTGAGTTCAATTGAACAGTGCTGGGTGCGTCAAAAGTCAAAAAACACATAACTGTTATGTGTTGATATAATAAACGGTACTTTTTTGCACACTTTCATTCACAGTGTGGTGAATATAGAATTTGTTGTCTGTTTTAAGATATTTCGTAGGTGGATGTGCGTCAATGAAACAGTCGCTGGCGTGTGCAGGCAAAATGTCAAAAAACACGTATCTCGTGATTTTTCCTACGACTAAACGGTTATTTTTGGCAGGCAAAAAACTGTGCTGACTACAAAGATTGCTGGATTGGAATTTGTAGTGAAGGTGGATGTAGATTCAACTGTCACAGGTGTAATGGGTAAATATTGATACTCCTATCTGAAATGCTATACTTTGGTAATAAAGTGGAGTTTTGCAGCTAACAAAGAGACACTGCAGTTAACTAGAAAATGTTGTTTATTCCAATATAAGTTCAGGATGCCCATTATCGAGAAATATTTTCATTAGCAAACTGTTAATAATAAGTTAGATTGTCCACTCATATGTCTAAGCCACTAAGTCTTGGTGATCTTTTATCCTAGTGTTCCTGATAGATAGAGCTTGTCTGTGTTAGCCCTGCGGCCCCCCCCCCGCCCCCCCCCCCCACCCCCCCCCCCAACCCCCCCACCCCCCCCCCCCGCTCCCAACCGCCGTGAATTTACAGCGGTAGATGATGCTTTAAAATTCTCTAGCTAATACATAATATCTTCAAAATCTCTAATCTAACTATATTGGAATGGATCACAGCTAATAGAGAGGTTTCTCTGTGCAGGAAATAGCACTAATTTCGCTGAATCTGTTTGGCCACAGGAGAGCGCAGGTACTATCCCTATGAGACGCTGAGGAAACTGAGGCTGAAATCAGGAAACGCTGTTCTATCGTAAAACGTGGCCGTCATATGTGATTTTCCAGCCAATTCGCAACCATAACACATCCAGTCTTGACGTCGCACAACATCTCACCTGCTCTATTCTGTAATCTCATTTGCTGGCCGGCCAAAATTACAGGGGAAGCGCCGAACAAGAAAAAAGGCGCGATATCTTAATAGATGATGCACCGATTTTAGCCTTTAATTAATCGCATGATATGGAAATCTCGGATCACCATAAAAACCTTGCCGATTTCAACTTTGTCGATAAAAATCGCTCAACACTAGTCTTGAGTCAAGGATTCTTTTTTAATGATTTCTCCTCCAAGTAATCTCTAATTCACTAGAGCAAATACTTCTTTTTTGCTGTTTGCAGAGCAGGATATTCTTTTCTATTACTGTTCCTCTTCTCTGGTTTACTACTTCCACAAATGCAAGGTGAGACACACAATTGTAAGTGGCGCTTTGAATACCCTGGAATGATGCTACACTAATATGTGAGCTATCACAACAGTACACTGAAAATGGACACTTACAGTTCAGTATTATAAAAGACTTTTCACTATGTTACAAATCTCTCAATGTTTCATTCCTTAGTACGAAAATATAGCAGAAAGAGAAAGTAATCTTTCCTAATGTATAAAGCTGAGCAGTAATTGCAGAAATTGTCATTTAATTTAACTGACACCAAGTCCTAGCAGTAATTTATGTTTCAATCTTCACTTATCTTATGGTCAGACATTGTTGCATTTAAAATTATGAAGAATAAAATGTTACATTTTCACATGTTTACAAAAAGGAAAAAATGTTTGCAGTTCTTATTTAACGTATAATATTCTTATTTAAAGTATAATAATTGACACACTTATACATTTAAATGGAAAACTCCATTGCCACAAATAATTGGTAGAAAAGACCTTATCAAGCACAATTTATTTTTCTATTTAAAAATGATTTTTTTTTCCTGCTCGGGTATTATAAAGCAAACATATCGTAATTTAAGTTACAAAAAGTGGTTTAATTCTTAAAAATATATATATAATATATACTGCAGAAAAGGTAGAGCAATCCTGTTTGTGCCGTATTTGTAGCTGTGGTAATCAAAATAATAGTGACTTGTGTTACTAGTGAATTATTCAAACATGGTACGGTATTTATTTGTGAGGGTTATTGCGGATGAATGTTTCTCTCTGTAGTGTTTGGGAAGTCTTTTTTTTTTTACTATAAAATGGGCATAAAACTGAGGCCAGTGCTGCTCATTATTAAAAAGGTGTATATGCTTTTCAGAGGATCACATTTTCTTCCTATATAAAAACTAACCATAGAAATACACGTGATGGTTTAAACCTCTATTTGATACTCCGTTTTCTCAAGAAGAAAAAGCAGTAAAGTTAGAACCATAGTGTATGAGAAGGCATAAATAAGAGAAGAAAGTATCGGAATAAAATAATCCCAATACACTTGATTTAGGTAGATGCAGAGATAAGGAAGCACCCCACTTGCTGGCTATTATGCCAGGTTTCTCAGGCACACCCTGGGTCTACACAAGATGTTTTCCTTTGTATAGGATCTACTTCTCATAACTGATTGTCCCAGGTGTTAGAGAGCATGTGCCTTTTCTCATTTTCTCTTTGTATGTAAGTTTCTCCAAGATGGCAGACTCCGTCCTCCTACACGACTTACCCTCTGCTGCTCATTTTTTCAATATTTTCCATTTGCAGGGCAACACGTGAGGAGAATGGTCAAATAACAAACTGGGTTAGAACCTTGAATAAACCAAATACAGCAATGCTATTCATGTAAGCTAAGGAGCCCATTACTCTGCTATTGGTTGAAACTTAAAGAGGTTGTCTCACTACAAATAATAGCTTTCAACATGTAGGGAAGACTAAATGAAGATGTTTTCCAAATATATTGTGTTATTCATTTTTTGGGGTCAAGGAGCTACAAGTGATTTTTATCACCTTCCTGGCTCTATCTAGTTCCCCAAGTAACCTGTGTACATCTCCCCCACTCCCTCCGCTGTTTGTTCTATCTAATAGCAGGGAGTGATGTCATCACACAGGTTGTGCTTCAGCAGCAGCAGCACAGGACTCTGGACAGTAAGAGCTTGTTTGTTATCTGATCTTTCAGACAAAAAAGTAATTACTGCTGTTTACTTAAATCTCATGCTGTCAGGAGCAGGGAAGCTTCTCAGTTAATCTAATTAGCAGAAGTCTGAATACACAGAGCTCATAAGCTAATTACAGACAGCTTGTTCAGGAAGTGACAGAGCAAAGCAGCTTTATTTCATTCATGCATCCTATGAAGCTTTGAGATGAGACAGCCCCTTTAAGTAGTTTATCACTTTTAATACATGCATTGGAGCCGAAATTGGTGGGTAATGCAAACAATGTACACACTAGTCTTTTAAATGTAGAATGACCCATGCATGCATGCCCCAGCAAGACAGTAAATGGGTAGGGTCAAATCTGTGGTGAATCTGCAGTATAATCCACCGTAAGACTGATTTGCAGATTTTTCTGCAGAATATCAAGTTCCACAGCAGATGCATTTTAACTTCTTTACAGTAACTAGAAATATTAATCAGTGTTCTCTCTTACATTTACCATTGTGTGGCTATACCATTTCAGTATCATTTCAGAGATTATTTTTGAAAAATCAGCATGAACACTGACAAGTGATATTTTATATATATCTAGGGATGTGCAAAACTAAATTACTATGTTATCCTTGACAGAAGCATACACACAGTACAAAATAGATACATGCATTGTATTTCCAGCTTCCTGCAATGGAAAATTACATTTTATACTGATAAGGTATAAAGTAGAGAACATCCTTCATCCCGATGTGTCACCCAAAACTGCCCTCAAAAGTTGACCAGTTTTTAGAGTTTTTTTCCTTGGGAGTTTCCAAAACAAGTGAAAAAAAAAGTGCTGTTTAAAGTGTACATTTTCCAAATTGATTTTTTTAAACCTCATTTTTTAGGTAAAAAGCAAATTAAACAAATATGCTGACCAAAATCATTTGAGTATATAAAGCTAGCTCACCGCAAAAAGCTGGGGTCATTAATCCCCGTTGGTACCAGCCAGGAATCTTTTTTGTTCATGAAAAACAAAAGGCCCCGGGGATAATCCAGACCACCACTTCATTTTATGATGCCTGCAAGATTTTTTAACAAGAAAAGCATGAATGGAGGATTGGACGGGAAAGGCCCCAGCTTTCATGGTTCCCCAGGAACCCACCAATCTTTTTTGAGGTGGTGGTGCCAGCACAAGGAGTAGGCATTATCTTGGATTTGGAGTTCTGGCATGGGCCACCACAACCCTGTTCATCAACTCATTGGCGATTGGCAAAGCTCTGACATCACTATCTAGGCCCCTTAGCCAGTCCTCCAAGGCCCCCCAGTGGCACTTGGAGGGCAACCATAATACTGATGTGGTTTAGAATGAGTTTGACACCCTGATCTATTGTGTATACAGGAGATCAGTGTCTTCTGGGCATCCATATTGGTAAATTTAAAAAAAGTTAAATTTTCTTTAAATCTCACACCTTTAGCCCTTTTGATATTTTACACATTTGGGGTAAGAATATGGAGGAAAAGGGGAACAGGGTGGAAACTCATAAATAGACCTTAAACCGAAGGGGTATAGAAAGGCATCGGGTTCTTTAAAAAATCTAGGGTGGACTATAAAGACAAACACACCTGGAGTGCTTGTTTAGAAAAAGATTAATTACAACTCTGATTTCTGGAATAATTTCCGACAAAGTCTTGATGTGACCCAAAGTTTTGGTGTTCTTTGCCAGTCCGAAATTGATGACATAATGTCCATTGTTCACTTGATGCTGTAAATCATTGGCCTGCTTAGTTTTGAGCTTAGTTGGCTTTCGACATGGCGTAGTCATAGTCGGCCACCATCGAAAAGTTTTTCGATGTGAGCAGTGATTTGGGCGATGACCATTAAAGTCTATGGGAAGCAAAAACACCTTATTCTTACACCCAAACAGGGCGGGAAAAAGCTGGAATTAACACCCACAACATAAAAAGGAATACGTGCTCAATCTTGGGAAACCACTTAGGTTATAAAAGCCAAAAAAAAAAAAAAGACCACCATTCACTACCCCTGTCTTGTCCACAGCTGCCCTTAAACCTGCTCACCCCCAAATTTAAAAAGTCCCAAAGGAAGTTTGGTAATTAATTTGAAAACCCTTCTAACCTGAAACTCTGCCCCCAAATTTTCCGGAAAAAAATTTTCCCCCTTTTTACCGGCATGAAAGCCCCCGCAAAAAACCTGCAGACCCCCAAAATTTTTAAAATGCCGGAAAAAAGGAGTCTTTCAACCCTTTTTTTTTTCACTGGACTTTGACTATACCCCCTGCCCTGGGCCACAGCATGAGCCCCAAAACCCTGTAACCCCAATTTTAAAAAAGTCCCCAAAAAAAGGGTCTTTCAACCCCCTTTTTTAGTTTCCGGCTTTGACAAACCTGTCCTGGGCCACGAAACCCAAACCGCATAAACCCCCCTTTAAAAAAAGTCCCGGGAAAAAGGGTCTTTCAACCCCCATTTTAGTTTAATGGAATTGCTATACCGTCCGGGCCACAGCATGGCCCCAAAACCTGAAATGACCCCCCACATTTAAAAAGTGCCGAAAAAAAGGGTTTTCAACCACCATTTTATTTTTCACTGGATTTTGAATATCCCTGTCCTGGGCCCACAGATGACCCAGGGCCGGAGTTAGGTGGGGTGAGAGCCCAGGCTGGCTCCGTATTTTTAAACACGCAGGTTAAAATCCCTAGAGCAGCAACAAAACTGTCGTTGAACCAGAGTGCGGAAGGGAAGTGTGAAAACCCCCACCCTTCCCTCATACACGTCAATACCTGGGTAGCGCTTGCCCCTCCATGAGTGGGGACCTGAGCTTATTGGAAATATGGGGTTTACGCTCCTGTTACACCCAGGTCCCCTTTTCTTGGCATTTTTTTTCTCTTTTTATCACGTGCTGGGGGAAAGGGTCTCTGTACTTTGTTCTCTGTCCGGCTCCATCCCAGTCCTCTGAAAACCTACATTTTGGTCAATTTTTCCCTGTACCCCCCTTTGTACAATCAGGGGAATTTTTTTAACCTTTTTGTCATGCAAGTTTTTTTTTTTTTTTAAAAAATTTTTTTTTTTTTTGGGGTAAAATAATTTTTTTTTCAAAAAAAGGGGATTGGGTTTTTGGGCTTTTAAAGATCTTGCAAAAACAAGTCTTTTTTGCAATATTGCCCATTAACAGTGTCCTCCTTTTCCCGTTTTGACAGCACCATACCCTTGAGCCCTTTTTGACCATGTGAAAAAAAATGTTTTTTAGAAAAAAACCTTTTTTAGATAGCCTTTGGTATGCTATGAAAGCAAAATGCCCCAAAATTAAAATGACTTTTAGCACTTTAAATTTTTGAAAACAAATGCTTTAGAAACCACATTTTTTTTAAAAGGGACCTGATATGCTGATTCACAGCAAAAATGCCCCCAAATTTTTAAAAAAATGACCAGAGCCATTTTTAAAAAATTGTAAAGCAAATGTCAAAAAAAAAAAAATTTTTTTAGAATAGGTAAAAGTTTGTCTTTTAAACCAGCTGCCCAAAAAAATTAAAAATTTTTCAGAATGTTAAAAATTGGAAGAAAATTTTCCACTTAAAAAATTTTGTTCAAAGGCCCATTTATTGTGTATTACAGCAACAAGACCCCAAAAAAATTGATAAATATGGATCCAGCCTGAAAAATTTGGGTGAAAGAAATTCCACATTATCGTGGAAAAACCGGATGCGTTTGTCTGTTATGAATCCCCCCGGTGCTGAAGGTCCCTCAGATATGGCTGGCGCTGGGGAGGACAACACCTCTTGGGGGCGAGCCGCTCGGGCCCCTTCTCCCCTTTTGGATACCCCCAAATAATTTTTGGGGCCGGGAAAAAAAACAAAAACTCGGGTTTTGAGAAAGCAGATGTGGCACCATGATTTAAGTGGTCTCTGGGTTGTTTCTGTGGCCCCGATTGCTGCGTTTTTGGGTGGGAAATAAAATTGCCGAGGGCACCCATTAGGCTTTTGCCCCCTTGCTGTGTGCCCTTCCGCCGTACTTGGCAAAATTTCGCTGAAAGTCGTGGCGTTGTTCCACCGGACATTTGAAGAACGAAGCCCGACGCAAAAGATGTCTCCCGTTGATCATCCAAGGTCTCCATTTCCCGCTTTTTTCCCTATTTGGGTGGGTGGAAGGAAGGCCAAAGTTTTTTTTTACCGGGGGGAGGGAAGGTGGCCACCCGTAATGTTGTTCATTTTTGAGGCCTTAAGCGAGGTCATTTGGGGGAAAGGAGCTCCAAACCTCATGTGAGAGATGGACCTTGAGTTCCCAAACCTTGGGTTGAGGGGCACTAGCAAACTCATCTTCCTCACTGCCCAAATTAAAGCCAAACCTTTTCCAAAGGGAGGGAGCGGTTTTTTTTAAAACTCCTCCCCCTCCGTTCCCCCGGCACAGCTTCAAAAAAGCCCTGACTTGCCTCAGATGTGCACCCCGGAGCGAGGGTGCCCGCCTTTCACTAGCTTGGACCCTGAAACATGCCTAGAAACCGATAAAATTTAGAAAAATGTTGGGGGTGGATTTGAGGGGGAGAAAGGGCCCGGGGTTGCTCTGTGTCCCTCCTCCTCCCGCTGGGGGACCCGAGTTTTAGGTGTCCAACGTCTTCCCGATTTGTCCCAAATTCTCATGTGACAAGGGGACGTCCGCATACCATTTTGGTGGTTTTTTTAAAACTGGGAAGGTGGTTTCAAGAGCTCTTTACTGCCTCCACTCTCGTGGCTCAAACCCCCCCCCCCCGAGGTCCCGCACCGTGCTTGTCGGCCTGTGTACTTCGATGGGTAATGGCATTACGCTCTCCCACAATCCCCGGGATGTGGAGGGGGGAATTCCAGCTTTGCCATGTAACAATGAATTGGGCGGGGGAGCCCAGCTGAGCTGCAACGCACCGCGGGACGAAAGGGTGCGAACGGCGGGAAAGGGGTTTTGACCCCCGAGCCCCTTCTTCGCAGGCAGTCCGACCCGGGAGTCTTTTAAAAATTTCGGACGCGAGGTTCATGAAAAGGCCAGGGGAAGGTTTTGCTCCCGCTACCATTTAAGGGGGGGCCAGCGATTTCGCCCCCTTATCGACAAACCCCCTTGCCTGGCACAAGGTTCTTTGTACCCCCCAAACAGCGCCGGGCCGTTGCGGAGAGCCCCACACTTGACCTGTGTTTTGGACGGTATCCAAAAGGCGATTAATTTCACCGGCCTGGTGTCTTGGGCAAAGTGAGCCACCAGAGGGCCTTGGGGGAAAGAGCCCTGCACATCTGCGGTTTTGAAGGGGTGCGCCCCAGCCTGAAAAGGGCCCCCGTCACCCCAAAACATCCCCCAGCTCACCCAGTGGCTGTCACGAGATATAGCGGCCCCTTTGGCCCCTGCTTTATGTCCTGTGTGGTGGTGAGATGGACTTTTCCGGACACAGTGCAGACAACAGCTTTAAATTTTAGATTGGGGAATTGGCCGGCCCCGGGCAGGGGCGGCTTTTTGGCAAAGAATTTCCTGTGGAACTGGTTTTGGGGGCAGGGAGGGCCATACGTTTGGGGGAAACCATCGTGTCCACCAGCAAGGAACATTTCCAAGGCCAAAAGCCTGGGAAGCCGACATTGGCGGCTTTGGGGGGGGGAAACCGCTTGGGGGGGGGTGTTGGGAGCGCGGGTGAGGAAAAGGGGGAAAGGGGGGGTAGGGGGGGGGGGGCGGGGTGGGGGGCAAAGGGGGGGGATAATTTGGGCATCCGGGGCTTGGTTCCCGGGGCCTTTTTTTTGGGGGCCGGGGGGTTCTTTTTTCCTTTTCATCCCAACTATGGAATTTTGCTGCTGTGACTAGAAATGTTTGGTGGTGTTAAACCCCTTAAAGGGTTTTTGCTCTACTTTGGTTTTTTTTCAAAAAGGGGCTATGACTCGGGGGGTCGGGCTTTCTAAAGAAGGCCCGGCTGGGGGGGGGGGGGTCCCCGGACCTTTTTTTACGGCGTAAGGAGGAGGGGGTTTGCGCTGACCCCTGGGGTGGCGAATCATTCAGCGGACTTTCGCGCCCTCTCCCTTTTTTTGGGGGACCCGTATTTACCTACCCCACGTTTCCCCTGTATGAAAGGCTGCAAGCAAATTCTGCGGAAAGACCAGGGTGGTCCGCATGTCGTATCATTCATTTTCAAAAGGTACTTTGGGTCCTGACTTTTTGCATCCCGAACTGCGGGGACAAAACAAGGGGGACTGCAAGGGTTTCCAAACCCCGGGGGTTTTTGGATTGACCCCCTTCCTTTTACCTCCTTGTGGATCAGTAACGGGCAGGAGACTAAAAAACATCCCTTTTATTTTTAACATGCCCTTTTGACCCAAACCCCATTTTTTCATCAAAGAGGTCTTCAGACAAGGATTATCCACAGTGGTGGGGAACGAGTTGACATTTGGGCTGCTTCTGTTGGAGGATGCTGAAAAGGGGGGGGTGAGGGCATTTTGGCCTGACTGGGAGGACGAGGAGGAAAATGTAGATAGGTTTTCCCCTTAACCAAAACAATTGGCGCGTGTTCTTATTAATTCACAGGGCCCTGACCCAGCGATGACAGGGTGCTCCCGCAATGAAGATCCCCTGGGAAAGCGGTTGTCGCCCCTTGGAAGGAGCACCTTCTTGTACCCCTTCCTCCATGGGCTAACCCCCTCTTTGCTCCTTCCCTGCATTTCCTCCATGTTCAGAAAAAAAAAAAATTTAGAGGGATGGAATAGTTTTGGAAAATCTCTTATTAAAAGGGCCCCAATCAAAGCTTCTAAATCCCTCTAAACAAAACAAAATTGTGGATTCAAATTTAAATGCAAGGGGTCTTTCAAAAAATTGGGATGGGCAAAAGTTAAAAAAAAAAGTATTGTTTGTTTTCGATAATTTAAAAACGGTTTTTTTGCCCCCTTTTAATTCACCTTGGGACAAAAAAAATTGCGTTTTAAGATTTAAAGTGGATGCTGGTCAAAAGAACAAAGCTGAGTGCGGAAAAAATTTAAAAAAACCGTTATTGTTAAGTTTTGTATAATTACACGGGATTTTTTTGCACCTTTAATTCAACTGTGTGATATAGAATGCTGTTTTAAAAATTTACGTGGAGCTGGGCCCAAGAACAAAGCTGGGGTGCGCAAAAAGAAAAAAAAGGGGTCTGTTATGTTTTCTATGAACACGGTTTTTTGGGAACAAACAACCCTTTCTGTACAAGATTGCTGGATTGTAATTTCTGCAAGGTGGGTATATCAACACAGGTGGAATTTTTTAAAATTGAAAAGAACAAACCTATCTGAAAAAGTATACTTAATAAAAGTGGAGTTTTGCACCTAACAAAGGCCCGCGTTACTAGAATGTGTTATCCAATATAATTTTAGGCGCCCAATATCCAGGAAATATTTCAAAAAAGCAAACTGTTTAAAAATAAAAATATTGCAGTGCAAGTCTACACTAAGTTTGGTTTAACTTTTCCATGTTCTTTATAATAGAGTTGTCCTGTTCGCCCCCCGCCCCCCCCCCCCCCCCCCGTGCTTTTCACGGGGATGCTGCTTTAAAAAATTTTTAGCTAACTACATAAATTTCAAATCTTAATCTAAACCTAAATTTAAGGGTCACAGTAAAAAGAGAGGGTTTTTCTGGCGAAATAGACTAATTTCGCTGACTTTTGGCCCCAAACGAGCGAGTCCTATTCCTAAGAACGTGAGAGGCACTAAGGTGAAAAGGAAACGCTGTTCTATGTAAACGGGTCATGGGTTTTTCCAGCCCTCGCAACCATAACATCCCGTCTGGCCCACAATTCCCCTGCTCATTTTAATTATTTGTGGCCGCCCAAAATGACAGGAAGGCCCAAAAATGGGCGATCTTAAAAGATGATGCAAATTTTTAAATTTATACGATGATCTAAAAATTTTGATCACCCTAAAAACCTTCCAAATTTCAACTTTGCGATAAAAAATCGTTAACATCTCAGAGTCATTGCCATACATAAAGGCAGAGAACATTGGGGCTGGTGATTGACTGCAAGGTTACATAAATGATGGGCATTTTGTCATCAGTGGGGAACCTCTAGTGGTCTACCTTGTTTATGTGAAATTGCAGCCAATTATTGGCCTCATTGGTCATACATGCTGGGTGGGGCGGTGATTGGTGCGGTAAATGGCATGGAAAAAACAATGTTTTTTTTAAATTTTCAAACAGTCGAGTTTTTTTTTTACCTGTCTTTAATAATATGTTTTTTTTATATTTTATGTTTTTAAATTTCTTTTTTTTTTTTTTATGAAAATTTTGAATGTGTTCCCAATGTGACTTTACACACTGCAGTAAAGTAGATACTATTCCCGTGTAAGGGTAAAATTGTATGGGAGTGAAAAAGGTAGGAAGGGGCACCACAACATGTTTTTCAAATCATGGCAATTGGAAAAAGCTCGTGTATTTTCTCCCTGAAAAAAATATACCATAAAATATGCAGCACTAATGTCAGTGAGATCCTAGGATTTCTGCCACATATTTCTCTTTTTTCCTGGCACAGATTTAATTGTAGTTTAGGAGGTGGACAAGCCACATCCAATTAAGTTCATTTGCATCTAGACAGGCAACATTTTTTTTTATGCAACATATGATTTGGAATTTGGAATCCTAACAATACGCTCTGGAGTTCACCATGTGAGAATCTAGGCTGTATTCACATCTGTGTTGTGAATTCAATTTTCTATCACAGAGGCAGAAAAACAGAATTCAAGCTGTGGTGTCATTCAACATACTAGCGGTACCAAACAGAATCTATTGACTTATAATCAGGTCCGTTGGGTTCCCTCAAGGTGTCCATCATTTTGACGGGAAGAATAGTGCTGCATGCTGCGTCATTCTTCATGTCAACTGATATGAAATCTATAACTAAGCTTCCAATGCAGATGTGGACAGCGTAGAATGCTGACAGTCATCAGGTCTTGTCAGGGAGTACAAAGATGGCAGAATTGAAGGCCTCTGCCTTTTCTGTTTAGATGCTGCTGTTGCTTTTGGTCACAGCACCCAAGGGTTAAATGGCTGAGATCAGAGGATAATCTGATGGTGGTTGTTATAGTGAGAGCGCAGGTGTCAGTCATCGCCAGGACATAGAATAAGGGTTTTGCACACCTACAGTAAGCAGGTGCTCTAATGGAAGGTCCGTAAACCATAGGAAGTGTAATCCACAGCACACTTTGAAGTTGCAGGACCAAGATGTTTATTGAGCACAGTAGAAAGGTTTCTACATGCAACTGGTTCTCTCCATATCTCAACATAGTACAGTATAGGAAGATGGTGGGTAAATTGCAGATAACAGAGACGCCAATCAGAGAAGAGTCCATTTAAATCATGAGCAGGCATTAACCCCACCCACTATGACTGTCCCCACCCACTCACAGCTGATTCAACCTTTTACTTTGATCAGGTAGAAACCTGAAAATAGTCAGCAGGTAGGCGGAGTTAGATGTGAGTGGGATGAGTTAGCCACTCCTGTTCATGAATAATCTGGACCTACCTCTGGCAGAACAGGCTGCAAACTGCTGGATTTGAGCATTAAATGCTTTGAAACTCCTGCATCTTTCAGAATAAGGGACACAGCACTGGAAACAGCATGTCTGTCACTAGCTTGTGCTGTCCTCAACAAGGGGGGCATAACCTATGTGACGGGCTTCCTTTAAGTCTAGATGTTCTATGACATATATACAGTATATACTTACATGAAGGGATGAACAGAAAAGACTTTGGTAAATGCCTTCTTCATTCCGTCTTTGGTGTTAAATGTATGGCCCCTGCAGAGAACTTTAATCTACTTATCTGCATGCATCCCGAAGTCAGTTTCCCTGGTTTCTAACATCTTTGCACATGATGTAAAGCACCAGGATCCTCTTATACAGATATAGATTTGAGGCTTCTGTGCAATGTATCCTTATTTGGCAGGTTTATCTTTGCAACCTGTTTTAGTTTTAAAGTAAAAAAAAAAAACCTTAAAATAAAAACAACCTACATTCGGTTCAGAGTGACCTTTGGGGAACTAACATTCATTTTCAGTAATAGAGATTGCTATAAAGTGGTATGGCACTCTGCTATAGGGCAATTATGCCATACATTCAAATACTGCTTTCCATTGTAGAACAATTGAGGTAATGGCGGTGCATGGGATTTAAGTGCATTTCCATTTTCTTCTTCAATCATTTTAGTTGCTCAATTTGATATAGATTAAAATGGTAATTCAGTTAATTCATGTAATGAAAGACATTCAGCAAGTGAATGCATGCTATTAGCTGTATATCACTGTAAGGCCAGGTCCACACATATAATACGGCTGATTTTCTGTCCAGATTTCAGGAAAATATGGTACAAACAGCCAAGTGAATGACTAATATTCCTTTTTGCTTCTCAAAGATTCAGTGAATCAGAAGTAAATTGATGATTTATTACAACCAACAGAGGGCGCAGTGAGCTTCCCAGCTTCTTACCCATAATGCCTTGTGATATGCAGATGCTTAGTAGTGGGCTAAAAGGCAATCAAAACACTACACACCTTAACTGGTGCTCTCCATAAGGAGGGATGTTCCCCTTCTCTCAGCCACTCATTGCCTCCCACCCAGTCAAGCCAGTATCACTCTGCTCTACACTGAGGGGAAAACCCCCAAAACGGCGTATGTAGATGAGCGATATTGGCTTGACTAATATTCCTTTTTGCGTCTCAAAGATTTAGTGAATCAGAAGTAAATTGAGGATTGGTTACAACCAACAGAGGGCGCAGTGAGCGTCCCAGCTCCTTTCCCATAATTCCTTGTGATTTGCTGTTGCTGTGTAGCGGGCTAACTGCCAATCAAAACACTACACACCTTAACTGGTGCTCTCCATAAGGAGAGATGTTCCCCTTCTCTCAATAAACTAAGGGAGACACGTATAAAGGAAGGTGCTTTGAACTGAATTGTTGAGTCTTTTTTTCAGTGTATAATGCGCCTCAATGTATGAAAGTGTTTTTTGTGCGATTATAAATGGGGTCTAAAGTTTGACGTTCCTCGCCTGTGTGTTTGGTGCATTACGAAACTTAGGCGCATAAGTAATGCGCCTAACATGTATAAAGACTATAGGCTGGAAATAAAAGGAAAGTCAGTGAATAGAAACTATGGTACTGATCCTGCTTGGTGGACCTCAGATCCCAGCAAGACCTGTGGTGTGCTGGCTCTTGCTGTATGTAGAATAAAGGGTGAGAGCAGCAAAAGTAAATTTCAAATTTAATGTAGTAAAAATAAAAAATTATAAAATCTGAACATCATCATCAGTGGGTCATTTAATGTAAAACTAGTTTTAGATTCTATTAAATTTAATGCATTTTATAGGAGATATTTTTATATTTTTGCGATATATATTTTTATATTAATTTTATATGATCACATTTTTTATGAAATTTCAATAATTTAATTTTATATCGTTTGATAATAATCAGAAATTACGTTTTACTATTGTACTGGTGTAAGTTGAGAAATAAGGGACTTTTTTTTCCTAACAGCAAATCCAGCTTCACTTCGACTCCTTAGGCTCAGGCAGACCACATTGAAATAGGTCTGCCTGTCCAAGCAGTAATGTGCCTAGTTTTGCCGAACCACATTCATATATGTGTCCAATATTACGAATGTGATGCTACACACCTCCAGAACGCCCCCAAAACGCCCCCTCATGTTAGGCACCTTAGAAAGTGTTGAGTCTTAAGAACAATGCGCCTAACACATTCATTAGGCACATTAGGCATCGTAGACTGCTTACTTTGGCGCATTTTACACACTTGTCTCCCTAATTCTCGTCCCCAGTTTGGAAAATTTTCCACACGGAAACCAACATTTGCTGCAGATTCTCAAATCCCCAACACATTCATCTGACTGCAGATGTTCACTGTGGCTTTCTCTTCTTTCATTGTAGAAGGGGTGTTACATGCAGATGTACTCAGGATTTGCTGTGGAAGAATCTGCAAACTAATTGGCTATCCTAAGGCTAGATTAATACTCAGCATTTGTGTTGCTCATCTTAAAGTAGATTTTCTTTATTCCCCATTTTTTTTCTAACCAGATGTAATTTTGTCTGTAGTAAAATACACAGTTGAGTCACATTATTATTACCACCAGTTCATATCTAGAGTATCCTCCATGTGCTGAAGGGACAGCAGCTAGATGAGTTGGGAATTACTCAATAAGATCCTGGTAGGTTGTCACAGGTAACTGGAGCCATGCTGACTACATCCCACAGCTGTTGGAAGATACATAGAGCGAACACAATGATCGAGGTGGTTCCACAGATGCTCAATTAAGTCTGAGGAATTAGGGGGTCAGGGTAGTACATTTAAGTCTTGGTCATGTTTTAGCCATGTGACAATTCACATTGTCTTGCTGGAAGATCCTATCTGCCCAGGTGAGCCAATCAGCATATATGAACGCATGTGATTTGCAAGGATAGATTTGCTGAGAATACCTTCCACATGGCTGAGTGGCCCAAAGAATGCCCAAAATTTTTTTCCAGACCACAATGGAGCTATCGCTAGCTAATGGTTCCAGCAATGGTTTCAGGGTATTTGTTATCTGATGTTTCTCACTTGACATGCAAATGTCCATCTATTGGATGAAGCAGAAGACATGACTACTCAATAAGGCAACACTTTGCCAATCAACAGAGGTCTAATTTTGATGCTGTTTTGAAAACTGAAACCTTTTTTGCTGCTGCAACTTAGCAGAGGTGCATTGACCAGCAGTCTCATTTGGAGTCCCATAGGTACTAGGGTTCACTGCATTTTTGTTTTAGACAGACGTCTGGTAGCACCATGGGTTCATTTTTGTAATAAACTGCTCCACTGTAAAGTGTCAGTCCAGCCTCATGCACCTTGGTAGACAATGTTCACCTCTCACATCAATGGCATGTTTTGTTTCTCGTTTTCACATTGCTTATTCACAATGGCGCCATTTGTTCAATTTCAATAAACTTTCACCACAGCAGCGAACAGTTTACAGACTGCGCAGTTTCAGAAATACTGTCACCCTTGGTCTGAAAGCCAATGATCAGCCCTTTATGTAACGATGCTAAATCTCCCCATTAACCCCTGAAGCAATATATACAGACAGCCTATCACACACCTTATATACCCACCAAGCCATCTCACTATATGTGACTTCCTTCATGACTCAGCTGTGCACACAAAGCACTTTATAAAAAGCTTTCTCATTTGTGACGTCCACATGGCCTTTTTCTGATGTTTTTAATACCCATTGTGTTCTGAGAATGATGATTTTTGTGACACTGCTTCCATACATTTCTTTATAGGATTTGAAAAATGCCTGGAAAAGTGTATGTACAAAATGAAAATAAAAAATGCATTTGAAACAATAAAAATGCTGCTGTTTTATATTTATATTTTCAAGCGAAAAAAAAAGCTATCGATTCTTAATGGTCTCACACTGCATCCAAAAAATCAGAGTCCTCCAAAACAGAGGATAGAGGCTGTTCCGGATTCATGCTATTTCTCACATACGGTACATGTTGATAGATATCTAGGTTGTAGCTGGAACAAGAGATAGCTCTGGATATATACTGGCAGCAGGTTGATGGTGATTCGTTTTTTTCTATTTAAGACCTTCTTTACGCACTTGTATGTTTGCAGCATTTGTAAAAATTAAAACAATGTCATACGTTTTGAGCTATTTGTGCCATTGTTTTCAGAACTGTTTTTTAGTGGCTTTTTTTTTTTGGTACATTAAAAACATACATTATTTTATGATTGTTTTCTAAAGGCTTATAAAGAATCCTGTGCGAAAATTTCTAGAAAAAAACACCATATGACTGGTGTTTTGGGGATGCTCTGTTAATATTTGTATTTTTTTTTTTTTTGGGAGGGGGTGAAAAACCCTGCAGCCATATGTTAGCTGGCAGTCAATAGGGAAATATAAATTATTGCTTTTTTTTTAAAGCATACAGTTTTCAGACAGGGTTTAGTGTTTTTTCCCCATTGATCTCTATAGTTTTTTTACATGGTATTTAATGCAAAAAAAAAGTTAAATGTGTCAATTAGAGATGAGCGAATTTCTCAAAAATTCTATTCGGCCGATTTGCCAAATTTTTCCCAAAAATGTGTTTGTTCCAAATTTATTTGCGACGTATTGCGTTAAAAAAACAGCTATTTCCTTGCTGCAGAGAGCCTGTAGGGTGTTGTAGAACATTGTGTCATGCTCAAATATGCATAGGGAGCGTGGTTTGGTTCATACAATGCATTTTTGTATGAAGGGGTGAAGGTGCTGCTTTTTAGAATTTTTCACTTCACAAATTGGGGATTATGGGGTCAAAAATGACCAAATAAAGAAGGGGGAAAAAATTTGACAAATGTAATGTCAGCGCCACTAGAAAAAACCCGGCAAGGGCCAAGATCCCATTTTAAAGAGCAAAGAGCGCTTTCCTTTTACACCTCATCAGGTTTCACGGTTTATGACAGAACCTGTTCTGTTAAACACTGATACATATGAGCCCCCAAACCTGAGGGTCAGCTACTTCACTTGGGGGTGGCTAGACGCATACTGCGCTCTTTGGCAATGCTCGGTGAACACTGTGTTCTCTTCTCTGAAGCAGATAGAATTAAAACTTGCAGCACCCAAATTTTGCAGGTTACTTTGGGAAAAAAAAACAAGAGGAACCCGGGGTCAATTACCCTGGGGCGGCTTGAGCAGGGCGAAAAAGGAGAAAACCCTGACCCCCCACCCCAAGCATTAGCTAAATATTTTAAAGCGGCCCGTAAACCTGGGATTCGAACAATCTTCAACCAATCCTTCTCCCGATGATTTTTAAGTATAAGGAAAATGGAACGCCATCACAATCGTTTTCCATGGCCTTATATTTTTCCTATCAACTCTACGAGTACAATTATTTTCCATGAGAAAAAATAAGTAAAAAAGAATGTAAGAGAATTGCCATGGATGAATTTAATAAAATCAACGCTAAAATTAAAAATTTAATTTGAAAAATTTTAAACAAACCCCTGGCAAAATAAATTTAAAAAATATGAGCGTGACACAAGTGATTACGCTCTAAGGGGGGCCCCTATACGGGGGCAGAGGCCCGGGAGACATTTGAGAAGATCACATTTTACCCCAAAAGAAATGGGTTGAATTTCGCATCCTCACTACAGACATCTGTTTTGTGGGGCCCATTCACACTGAAAAGACGGGTCGGGAATTAAAAAGGACAAGGTTTTTTAGGAAAGGGAAAAGGGAAAAAATTCCACCCACCAACCCGAAAGGGGGAATGTCAAAAAAAATCCCATGACGACTGGGAAGAAAGGGAAGTCGTTATTAGAAAAATTTCCTCTAAACTCTATCTTCTCCCAAAAACAAGCTGTTTAGAAAAAGATTGAATTTTGTCCCAAATTCGCACGAATATTTTTGACCCCCAATGTAGATTTTTATAGATTCGCCGCAAATTAGTTAAAACTTTTTTTTTTCCAGCGCTCGTTTTCCAAAACGTACTGAGAAAATAAATTTTATTCTCAAATAAAAAGCCGTATAAATTTTTGACCCTGAAATTAAAATAGCGCCCAGAGGTTTTTGAGCATTAGTAAAGAAGAGGTCACTGAACTTTGGGAAAAGAAAAAGCAAAACGTATCCCCAATAATTTCATAAAAAAGAAGAGAGGCATTAAAAGAACTAAAAAATGCACCTCAATGGGTAATCAAAAAGCCGAAAAAGGGGGGAGCCCATGATTATGGACTTGGAGCCATATTTTCAAGGGGAATGACACAACTTCAAGATTCCAGGTTTATACCCCCTCAAAAAAAGATCCCACCACGATTAAAATATGTCGGGAAATGGTCCGGGAAAGGGATTTGGGGAAGGGGAAATTATTAATCCCAATGAAAAAAAAATGTTAAAAAAAACACCCGAGGTCCCCTTTTGTTATGGTTCCCAAATTAAAAGTTAAGACGAAACCACCAGGGGGGCCCCAATCGCCCCCGGGAAAACTGGGTCTGGAACCTTGCAGCATACGATATGTATTTACAACCAACTTTTTAAAAAAGACCTAGTTTTTACAAGCCCGGGCCAGTTCTTAGGCTATCAAGGGGGTCGATGTGCAAATTTACCGGGTTTGCACCCTGGAATAAATCCTTTTTTATAATATCCCACGGAGGGGGGGTATGAGAATATACGTGATATTTTTGGTCAAGACTAACACTAACAAAAAAAAAATTGCATTTTTGGGGTTTACTGGAAACAGTGTTAACTAAAATTTTTTCCGTTTTGGGGGGCAATTTTTCCCCCAAAAACAAGGTACCTCGATGGGTTCCCGGGTAGCACCCATTTTTTGCTAATTTTATTATGCATTTTTGAGAACCAATATTTTTTCCCCACACAGTTAAAAGACCATATTGTTCTGCGCGTTATTGGACGATGTCCCTTGCTGTGGTCTGGCCGGTACCGCAGCTTGAGATTTGTACATACTTGAATAGTGTCATCCTTTGTTTAAAAATTACATCGTTCGAGATGAACATATTATTACATATTTAATGTTCTGGTAAAGAAAGGTGACAATAAATCAACACACAATAAAAAAAAGATACAAATCAAATAAGCTACATCATCAGCCAACATGCCCCAAAACTTTTAAAGGCATAGCTAAATCGCATTTGTTTCCTAACCATATGCTCCGGACACGGGAAACCTTGCTATATGGAAAATTTTAAATTTTTCGATTTAAAAATAGGGAACAATGAAGCGAGCTTAGCGGATTGGTTTTTGGGCCCATTGGTACCCCCAAAAAAATTTCCTTTAAAAAAGTTTTTAAAAAAGAGCAGGAAAAAACAATTTACCTAATTCTTTTTGATAAAATGCTGGCCTTATTAAACATGAAAAATCAAAATACGGGGGGAATAACGCGGTGACAAAAAAATTTGGTCATTTTTTCAAAAAAGCACCCCGATGGGTGTTGAAAAGGGGGGAACCCTTGGCCAACAACTGAATCGGCTGATATCAAAAGGTCTAACAAAAACAAAAAACAAATGCTCCTTAGGGTACAAGATCGGGACTTTTTCATTCTGAATGTGTAAATGCTCACTTTACTGAAAAGGGGATCATCTGTCATCCCCTAAAGGCCATGAATTTTAAAATTTAGGGGTTTATACCTGGAAGTGAAGACGGGTTTATATCTCAAATGCCCTTTTGGGCGGGTAACGAGGGAAACTCAAGATGTATCAAAGTAAGGATCAAAGGGCAAGATCTCCATTAGAACCTTTAAGAAAAGTTATAAACCAAGAGAAGAAGAAAAAGCTTAATGTGGTGGTACCCAAAAAAAATTAAAAACTTTTTGGGGAACAGCTGTTGCCAACATTTTGCTGAGGGGGGGCCGGGATGATCTGTGGAATTGCCTGGTGTGTACTGGAAAAAAACCCCATGCGGCGACAAAACACATAGGGCACTAAACCTTAAAAAAAAGAAGCGTTTTTGGATCCAACTCTATAATCGCTGTCCCCGACAGGGTTTTTAAAAGAGAGCCTTTAATTTACGGGTATTTTTTTTAAAATGCCCGAATTGCCATTTGCTATTTAATGTTTTTATTTATTTTTTTTATTTTTTTCCTGCCCTTCACACAGGGGGTTTAAAGATTTTAAAATTATCTGGGTTTAAGGGGTTAAAGTTTTTAAATTTCTTAAGGAACGGCTGTGCACTATGCCTTATGCCTGAGGGGAAGGGGGGGGGCTTCCCCCGAAACGTTCACGAGAGCGTGTGCAGGTGTGCATTCCCCGCGCCATCTCTGCTCTGGACTTGGTACGTCTCCGACTCACACTAGATAGTTTTGGGAATGGACGAAATAATGACCGGGAGGTCGCGACTAACCGTGGTATTTGCTTCTATTTACTGTCCTCTATGGAAAAGTGTGCGTCAGCCGAATGCCTGCATTTGGATTATGTTTTAACTTGATAATAAAATCTATAAATTTTTTATTTCGGGTTCAGTTTTTGCTTTTCAAGCCCTTGTTAAATTTCAAATAAACTTTCACCACAGCCGAACAGTTTCGACTGCGCGTTTCGAAACTGTCACCCTTGGTCTGAAACCAATGTCAGCCCTTTATGTAACATGCTAATCTCCCCCTTAACCCCGAAGCAATATATAAAACCTATACAACCTTTTATCCCACCAAGCCATCCACTAATTGACTTCCTTATGCTCGCTGTGCACACAAAGCACTTTTTTAAAAAATTTTCATTTTTTGGGCGTCCCATGGCCTTTTTCAGTTTTTTTTTAAAACCATTGTGTTCTGAAATGATGATTTTTTGACACTTTCCCAAAAATTCTTTATAGGATTTTGAAAAAAGCCTGGAAAGTGTATGACAAAATGAAAATAAAAAATGCTTTTAAACAATAAAAATGCTGCTGTTTTATATTTTATTTTTAAGCAAAAAAAAAACTATGATTCTTAAGGGTTCACACTGCATCCAAAAAATCAGGTCCTCCAAAACAGGGATAGAGGGGGGTTCCGGATTCATGTATTTCTCACATAGGTAAATGTTGATAGTTTCAGGTTTTGTAAAACAAGAGTAGCTTGGATATATACTGGCAGCATTTTGGGGGTGATTTTTTTTTTTCTTTTTTAAACCTTCTTTACGCACTTTTATTTTGCGCTTTTGAAAAAATTAAAACAATGTCATCGTTTTGGGGTATTTGTCCTTTGTTTTCAAATGTTTTTTAGGGGTTTTTTTATTTTGGAAATTAAAAACATCATTATTTTTATTTTTTTTTTTAAAGGCTTATAAAGAATCCTGTCGAATTTCTAGTAAAAAAAAACCTAGATGGTGTTTTTGGGGAGCCTGTTAAAATTTGTAATTTTTTTTTTTGGGGGGGGGTGAAAAACCCTGCACCCATATGTTAGCTGGGGTAAATGGGAAATTTAAATTATTGTTTTTTTTTTTTTAAAGCATACATTTTCAGACAGGGTTTGTGTTTTTTCCCTTTGTCTCTATAGTTTTTTTACTTGGTATTTAATGCAAAAAAAAATTTAAATGTTCAATTGAGATGAGCGAATTTCTAAAAATTATTCGGCCGATTTGCAAATTTTTCCCAAAAAAAGTTTTTTTCCAAATTTATTTGTGACGTATTGCTTTAAAAAAACGTTTTCCCTTGCTGCGAGCACCTGTAGGGTGTTGTAAAAAATTGTGTCATGCTCAAATATGCATAGGGACCGTGGTTTGGTCTTCATACAATGCTATGTTTTAGTATGACAGGTGCTGCTTTTAGAATTCTCACTTCACTTATCTGGGCAGTTATGGGGTCAAACTGACCAAATAACTGAAGTGGGAACATAACTTGACAATGTAATGTCAGCGCCAGCTAGAAAGAACAGATAGAGGGCCAAGATCCCACTAAGAGTCAAAGACCCTTTTTCCTTTTTACCCGTCATCAGATGATTTTACGGTTATACAGAATGTTTGTTAAAATGATCTAAGAGCCTCCTCCCGATGGCAGCTACTTCACTTAGGGTGGCTAGAAACATCTGCTGTCTCTTGGCAACGCTCGGGAGACTGCTGGGCACCCTGAGTGTCGAGGGAGGAGCACGGGGACCGGTGATGATGTGAAAACGGGGAAAGTCTTTGCAAGGTGGGGGAGCCTTTTCTGCCTGAAATGGTCCGCTTTATTTCTGCCCCCCAAGATTCACCTAAAGCCATGTTCGCCTCCTTGTTTGGGAGAAAAAGGGGACACCATCGGTAGGTGTTTTACCACCAATTCCACATGACTGTTACCCCCGTGCCTCGGTGAGCTCCTGCACGTATTTCTGGGACCTGCAAAGTTTGTGGCTAAATCGGGCCGTTTGGCCCCCACCTTTCACTGCTGCCACCCCGCTGACTCCTGGCCAACTATGACTGGGGCGGCTTTCGTCATGCCTGAAGCGCAAGCTGCCCCAAACTCGCTCCCGTGATGAGATGAGATGATGATGATGAAGCCCTTGCTTTTCCCGGGTGCCAATTCAACCAGGGAAAAAGGGGGCGCAAGGGGTATGGGGAGCTGAATTTTCCATTTGGGGGGGACTTTATGCCTTTTTTAATGGGGACCCCGATACCTTGTCCCCTTTCTTGCTTACCCCGCTTTCAGTGCAATCGGTACTCGATTAGCCTTTGCCTGGGACCCCTGTCCTCCTCAATGGTGTCGCTGTACCGAGCCTGACCTTAACCCCCCCATGCCACTCCCCACCACTACTGCCCGCTTCTGCAAGAAGCAGTGGTTTGCCCCTTTCCCCCCTCTTTTTCTGCTCACTGTCCCACTAAACCTTAATTTTTAACTTTGCGAGGGGACCCCCCACCTCATGTCTCATTTGTAAGTACTTTTTTTAATGTATGTCTGGTTTGCTGTGCTTATACCCCTTATTTTTAAATTCTGTGGAATATGTTTGGGCTATATAAATAAAGTTTTAAAATTTTTATTTTTGTGGACTTGGTCCTCGTCGGTTCTTTCCAGCTGGCGCTGACATTACCTTGTCAGTCTGCGTTCCCACTTTAGTTATTTGGTCAGTTTTGCCCCCGTAACTGCCCAGAGCAGTGAAGTATGAAGCGATTCTAATAGTGGCGGCTGTCATCTGCTTGTCATACTAAAACACAGCATTGTATGAAGACCAAACCCCGCTCCTTATGCATAATTGAGCATGGTACAATGTTCTACAACATCCTACAAGCTCTCTGCAGCCAGGAAATAGCTATTTTTTTAACGCGATTCACTGCAAATAAATTTGGGTCGAAATGATTTTTTGCGGAAAATTCTGCGAACCTGACGAATTTAATTTTTTAGTAATTCACCCATCTCTAATTATTATGTCTCGATAAATTACTTAACTAGCCCAAGCCTCATCAGCAGACTAACACTACTGAAATTATATTTTAGCATGTTAGATATATGACTAGTTTTGGGTGGCAGGACAGTAAGAATCACTTTTACCGAACATATTGCACTTTTATGCCAGCTGGTGTTACAATGGTGTGTCTATGTCAAATTCGAAAATCAACCAAAAATTAACCCTAACCCTTAATTGGGCTTAGGTTTAGGCTTTGGATTTTAATCTGTTTTACAGGTTCCTGTCACTGCAGTGCCACTTCTGGTACTGGTTCCCTAGGTTGCCCATATATTTTGGGAATTGGAAGTAACACTGAACATGATATCTAAAGCCTCATGTCACTTCCGATGTCAGTTCTGCTTTCCATCACATAGAGTCTACCTAGGGAAACTGCAAGTGTCATTAGACGGCAGCACTGGAAGTGACACTGCAGAGGAAGTGATTATGAAATGTAAATTAACTCTAAAAGAGATCTAAGATTACTGTTATGGTTAACATAAGAAATTGGGTTAGAGATAGGACTAGGTAAGAAGTTAAGCTTGGAAAGCTTAGTTGAACCCATGTAGAGCCAAATAGGGCTCTATTCGACCAAGTAGGGAGAAAAAGAACAGTCCAGTATACCGGAATGCAGAGATCTTTTTCAGTTTAAAAATACAACCCCAACAGGCTAATATGGATCCAGAGAGGCTTTTTGGATAAAATTACCCTTTTTATTTGAAACAATACATAAATGTAACATCCGTGGCTAGGCAAAGTCACTGTGATACATGCTTACACATTTTTTAACTACTGCCCAGTTTTTACTCATGACACAAATCAAGACTGTGATTCCAATCTCAGGGCTTGATTCGGCTTCCACTCACGGACCATTGTGTGTTGGAATTAGGTGAAGATCGTACTTCTTTTGTTTTTTATTTTGACATTAAAAACTATGAGTTTTGTGGTAATTCACTTCTTTAGGTTCGTCATACTACTTCCAAGTTCTGAGTCATGTTTTGACTAAAAACTTAAAACAACAACGCTAGTGCTCCCTAGTGCATTAAAGTTTTAACAAAGAAAGGGAGTGCGAATAATATATATTTTCTGCTCACCTTTTAGGGTATGTTAACACGGCATTTTTTAATATGTTTTTGGATATGTTTTCAATCCGAAAAATGTATGGAAAAGCGCTGTGTAAAACGCATCCAACACACACCCAAAATGTGCTGAGTGTTTAGATGCGTTTTTGCTGTAGCAGAAACTCACCCTATAGTTTTAAATACGGCATCTGCTGCGTCAAACGGATCAAGAATTGATATGTAAATACTTTGAACGGATCTTAAAGACACATCAAAAAGATGCCATTTAACATGCATCAATAATCACTCATCTGAACGACGATGCAGGTTCTACATTGAAAGGAATGTAAATCACACAGCACATTGTAAGATGTGTGTTTGGGTCTGTATTGGGTTCGAAACATGGATCCAAACACGCATCTAAGAAATGCCATAAGAACATCCCCTTACGGTGGTGCATATAGCCTGCACAACTCTTCACTGGTGTATCACAAAATCCCTGACATGAAGGGTTCCAATAGATCACTGCCCATTAAACATGTCCAGATCCTTTGTTCAGTACGGATCGGTTAAAACAGAATACAACCAAGACTGTGATTTCAATCATGTACAGTATGATGAACTTAAGAAGTGGATTACCACAAAACGCATAATTTTTAATGTCAAAATAAAAAAACCACTTTTTTATAAGTAAGATCTGCGCCTAATTCCAACACACAATGGCCCATAAGTGGAAGCTAAATCGGGCCCTGAGATTGGAATCACAGTCTTGGTTTGTATTCTGTTCTAACCGATTTGTACTGAATAAAGGATCTGAACATGTTGAACAGGCAGCAGTCTATTGGAACCCGTCACACCAGGGATTTGGTGATATGCCAGTGGTAATATGCCATATGCACAACTATAAAAGGTGAGTGGAAAATATATATTATGCGCACTCGCTCTCTTTGTGAAAACTTAATGCACTAGGCAGTGCTTGTGTTGTTTTTCCAATTTCTTAATCATAACATGACTAAGAACTCAGAAATAGTTTGAAATGCATAAATGTGGGTCACTGTGTCTCTGCCTTAACCAAGAACATGGAAGTAGTTAGAAATGTGTAAGTGTAGGTTATTGTGTCTCTGTCTTATATTTTTATCTGTTTCAAATAAAAAATGTGATTTTATCCACGAAGCGTTGCTGGATCCATATTATCTCTTCAAACTAATAGCAGAGCTTTATCATTACAAGCTAGAAAATGTAACAAAAGCAGGAAGCCAACATGTATTAATTATTGATCACTGTACAAAATAAAGGTGATCCCAAATGTTTTGTAAAATCTGACAAATTTTAGATGGGACTATTTAATTATTTTCTGTAAATGGTTTCACTTTTCTATCTCGTAACCACTACTTCACCATTTTCTTCTCTTCTAACTTTTTTTTTTTTTTTTCATGTTTCAATTAATTACAAGTTTTCCTTTACATAACTTCACTATTTTACAAGGAAGTCAAATAGTGCAACTACTTACATTATATATCTAATTATATACCTAAGGTGCAAACTGAAGATAAGAGGAGTAAAAATCATTACTTTTACTCTTACAAAAGTGAAATGAGGTTAAAGCGCTCTTAGTTTTAAAGACTTTTTGTTATCTTATATTGCACATACTACTATCTGCATATAAGTGCACATTTTAAATTGTTAAGTGTCCAAAATTGGGAAAAGGTGACTTTACAGATGGCAAGAATATAGTGCAACTGGCTAGAAATTGTTTCAGCCTCATGAATAGTGTTGAGCGATTTTTATTCGACAAAGTTGAAATCGGCAAGGTTTTTATTTGGGATCGAAATTTCCAATCATGCATAATTAAGGTTAAAATCTTTGCCTCATCTTTTAAGATCGGTCCTTTTTTCGGCGCTTCCTGTAATTTTGGCGGCCAGCAAATGAGATTAAAAGAATAGAGCAGGTGAATGTGTGTGCGACGTTTATGACGGATGTGTATGGTTGCGA